>LUGF01056791.1:779292-802961 GCA_001625245.1 Calycopis cecrops | reverse complement strand
TTTTCTATGTATCTTACACATACATAGAACAAAAAACACAACACATACATACAAAAAGTTTAAAACAGGTAAAAACAGAAACGTTATAAATGTTACAGATATAATTCTGTAACATTGAATATGTAACCCATGAAACTGTTACTACCGAATAGGTACTCGTTCGTACCTATCTTTTAAAAGAAAACTCTTTCTAAATTTCTCTAAAAGTTACTCTCGATCAGTAATAATAATTGATAACCAGCAGTAGTTAAATAAAACTTTTAACAAGTATAATTAAACTTCACCTGTAGATATCCGGGTCAAATGCAACTAAATTTTAAACCAGTTCACATAACAGGTTGGGTTTTAGTTTGGCACCTACATACGTAAACACTGTGTCATTATGTCATTAATGATAATGTGCGCCTAGCCGAGTTTCGGCTACGGTGGCCATTGTAGAGACGAGCCATCAGTGCAGTGTGTGCAGACACAAGTGTACTCTCTATTCCGATGAGACGGGTTGTCCGACCCGACCGACTTCCTGAATCCGGACTGTTATAAGAAATTGAAATCTTCAAATAGACTGCCAATGACCTCAAGTTGATTGGTAAGATATAGTGCCAGGTAATAGGTAGTGTAACAATGTATGCATGCTTACTGCAGCCGAATTGGGCCGGCACGACCGGGGAGGTACCTCTCGCTTACACGAGACCGGCGTAAAGTGACAGCTTTGCTGTCGCGTCTCGAGAGGTGTGATAAGCAGTGGCTCATGAAAGAAGAAAGAGGAAGGAGGGCATCTGTACCTATAACCTCTATGCGGATGCTTAAGGGCGTCGGTGGTTAAATGAAAAAAAAAAATGGCTTCGATTGCTCGCTTGTCCTATTATATATTATATACGACAGGCGGACAAGAGACAACCGAGCAATCGGAGCCATTTTGTTGTATACATAAATCTAATGCTGTTCGTTAGACTCGCTAAAACTCGAGAACGGCTCAAGCTATTTGGCTAATTTTGGTTTTAAATGAATCGTGGAAGTTCAGGGAAGAGAGAAAAGAAGCGCATTAAGAAATAATATATCAAATGTGATTATTTATGTCTTAGATAGGTATATATAAAATTCTCGTATCACAATGTTAGTTACCATAATCTTCCGAAACTGCTCGATCGATTCTCATGAAATTTTGTGTGCATATCGGGTAAGTTATTTAGGTATGAGAATCGGTCAACGTCTATTTTTCATCTCGATATTTCCACGGGATCGAAACTTATGCGGGTGAAATTGTGGAACGCAGCTAGCATTTTCTTTAATTTAAATTCATTTTCCCAGACCTACTTTGAAAATTAACTTTGATACCAACTTGTTGCCTAACACTTCCATATTGTTTATTTTGACAATAACGGAAGGAAGCAATGAAACCATACCGTAACGGTTTTGCAATTATATGTTTATAGTGGCCGCATCCACCGTTAAAAAATTATGTAATTATATTAATTTATATACGCGGATATAAAGAAAATACAAAACGCTGAGCGCTGTAAAGAGAAGCTGAGGTCGACAACAATATTGGGATCTGAGACTTTCTTACCAGCGCCGTATCTAGGTGGGGCTTAAAGGGGCTGCAGCCCAGGGCCCCGTAAGGCTTGTAAAATAACCCCCTTTAAGGGCCCCAAGCCCCAGCTCTCTATTTTACTGTTCGACGTGGGCGGAAAACAAAAATGATGTTAAGCGCTGCGGGACGAAAACTGACGTTTTCAGGAGAGCAGACAATATAGATATTTTAGTAAATATGGAAATCAAATCAGAAACGAAGTGCTTGTATTATCACCAATTCTTTTTGGGTCACTGCTCAATAGAGGCCTTCTTGAATGAAAGCTACAACCGTAGATCCTCTTCTTTAGCCCATTCCGGTTGCTACACAGAAATAGTTAAATGAATCAAATGAATAGAGGAAATATTTTCTTTTATTTCTCAAAAGCTATTTGATTACAACAGAACTACAACAACATCCGTAAAATCTAGAGATAGATTATTTTTTGTCGGTATTTTATGTTATTCCAGATAAGTAATCCTCCGAAATTATAAATCAATTTCACCCCAATCAGTTCAAAACCGTATTTTTATACTACTTTCTCACTTATAATATTAGTTTTAAATTCAACCGTGTATTTGTTCTAAAACTATTGAACCACATGCAATGAGAAATTAAGCAAACCAATTATATAATGTTATCAAACTGGTTTCATCTCGTTAAGACGGAAGCTAGGTACTAAAACAATAAAACTACTTTTTAATGCAATATTATATGATATCTAATTTCTAAAGACATCTGGACCGTGACAAATACCACTGGTCACCCTGGATATTTTCCCATAATGAAATGTGCAGTAGGTAGAAGCTACTTTTTTATGGTATAGGGGAGTAAACGAGCAGTCGAAGCCATTTTCATGACTACCGACGCCCACAGACATCCGCATAGAGGCTATACAGATGCGCTACCCTCCTTTCTCCTCCCACCTCCATGAGCCAACGGCTATTTACACACCGCACGAAACGCGACACTTTACGCCGGTCTCGTGTAAGCGAGAGGTACCTTACCGGTCGTGCCGGCCCAATTCGGCTGCATGCAAGCATGCAGTGGCACTACCTCTTACAATAACTTACAATAACTTAATAAAAATAATAGACTTACTGGTATTTTACACTAATTAGATCTCATGTACGTATATTATATAATTATGTGCAAAGTTAAGACTAGGTTGTGCTGTAACTACGAGTATGTTCGTATTGTTATATTTTATTTTGTAATACAAGTGATATATTACATGTGTCGACGATTAGGATGTAATTAATTATTAATTGCACACTTTTCACCGATTTATGCCCCTAACTAAACTGTCAAAATATACATTTCCATCTCCTGTTATATAGGTGTGGACAAAATGGGCAAAATGCAACGTGCCCCGGCAAAAGTGCGCCCCGTTCAGACAAAAGTACGCTTAGGTGGACGATTATTACTATCGTGGTCGTAGTTCGTGTTCGGTGGAAAATAACATTCGTTGGTGTTTCGATTCGTCATTATCTCTATATTTGAAGACCCTAGGGCTAGGGCCCCTGATCGCCTTCGATGCCGATATCGGATAGACTAATGTGAAAAAGTTCTTAGTTAGTACATTTACCGAGATATATTTACTTAAAGCCAGTGGCGTGCAATGGAGAGGCGTATGTCCAACAGTGGACTGCAATAGGCTGAGTATGATGATGATGATGATGATTTACTTAAAGGGGATTGAAACTTTAGCAGGCCTACTCATTTGATGACATTTCTCATAAATCTTCGTAACGCCATAAAAGCGTTCTCAATCCATTAGCTGTTTCACATCCATCAATAATAATAACGTAATTACTAAGTGTTCACGTGCAAGTCTTTAAGCGTGAACACTTTTCATTACGTTTATTTATTTACAGTTCATGTGAGCTATTTTCATTACGTTTATTTATTTACAATTTAAACATTTTGTTGTGTACCTTATGTATTAAGAAAAATGTAAGAAAAGGCCATAAGTTTATAGTAATTTACACACAGAAATAGTTATTTAATTTACTGTCCGAAATCCTTAATACAAACAAAATCGAACTATGACAACATATGCCATTATTTTAAGCTGGTGTTATGTAAACTATTATTACTAGCGCGGTCGTGTCAGTTCGCTTTCAATGCCATAGTGAGGCAGAGGCACCGGGCCTGCGGGGAAACCTACTCATATGCTTCCAGAGGTCCGGAGTAAGATACTACTTGTAGGAGTTATAGGATGAGTCCTGTCCTCTCACCTTAATCAGGGGTGAGTATTGGGATAGGATATGAGTTGGAGAACTAATGTGATAGTTATCATATATTCATCACTACATAGTATAAAACAAAGTCGCTTTTCGCCGTCTGTGTGTCTGTATGCTTAGATGTTTAAAATTACGCAACCGATTTTGACTGGGTCAATAGATAGAGTCATTGAAGAGGAAGATTCATAGGTTCTCCTCTCCATTTTTGAAGTCTGAATCCACTCGGACGAAGCTGCGGGCGGAAGCTAGTTTAAAATAAAAGCTTTGACCCTTTGGTTAGCACAAAATATAATTGACTTTTATTTTATCAGGTCTTTATCTTATCGCCGTAAAGGCCGTCACTTAAAATAATAATTGAGAAAGGTGGCTGTACTTGCTCGCCTTACTTTTAAATTATAATAAATGTAAATAATACGTAATGTACACAACAATATAATTTTTCGTAATGAATGTGTAAACAACAGGCGACTAATATTTATATTAAGTAAAAAATAATACGTGTGGCACTCTGGAACTGTCGCGATAAAGTTATCGATGACCAGGCTGGCGCAGTGGTACAAAGCTCGGATAAGCGGAGCATGTTGTACCAGGGGCCGCGGGTTCGAATCCCGCCTTGTCCTTGTTTATCTATGTATTTATATAATAAAAAATTTAAATAGATATAGTTTCTTAAATTTATAAATATACTAATATTATAAATGTGAAAGTTTGTATGTTTGTTTGTTTGTTTGTTACTCCTTCACGCAAAAACTACTAAACCAATTTTCATGAAATTTGGCACACACATAGAGGGTAACTTGGATTAACACATAGGATAGATTTATCCCGAAAAAATGTTCCTGTGGGATACCATGGGATGAGTTTCAATTTTCCACGGGATCGAAAATTACGGGGTTGAAACTGCGGGGCGCAGCTAGTATTAAATATACCGTTGTCTACCCATAAGTCATAAGTCATAACGCAAGTCCTTGCGGTACTTAGCACGGGGCTAGGCTGACGTAGTGTGATGTGTCCACAGATATTATATTATTATTATTATTATTATTGCATAGCGTTATCCATACAGTCATTGGTAGTCTTGTGTACAAATGTAAGTTCGTTCGGCCAGAAAACTTCATTTTAAACAATAACGAGTTAATTTAAATTAAATGTATTTGTTTTGCATCTATTATTATCTCAAATAAAGTTTGTTATTAACATTATATCGACAGAATAGATATTTTGGTATAATTTACAAATATCAAATGAATGTTCAAATGAATCTGTTGTCCACAGATTGACTTGAATTTTGACAGTTTAGGTTAGGTTTTATTTTCGTTACGAAATTTCTTAATTCGGTCGCCGCGCTCAAAGTCAAAAAAATCTATGCAATAGCTTGAAAATAGTAGAAACGGATGAACAGATTGTAGACGTGTCTTAGTTGTGGATACGGAGGAAGCAATATAGGACGATAAGGGCTAATAAAATTTAAGACAAATCCTGTCACCAGTTTTTCTCTGCCATCCGATAAAGGTGATGGGGTGAATGACGGCACCGCATCTGCAGTTACGAATGTCAATAGGCGTCGATAGTCAAAAGATGGCTTTCTCAATTTCTCATGCTCCTATCCTATAAAAAAATCAATCATGATATTACAAAAATGCAATACACCGCATCAACCAAGAAAAGAGGGGACAGCCCAACCATAGATGATCTATACTTTGCCCTCCTTCATTTAATTTTAACCTTCCAGATTCCTATTTAAAGATACTTTTTAAAGTCCTGCTGCTTCACAGCAGGGGCCTGATTCGGCTGCAATGAATCAACAGCATTACGTCATTAAATTCGTCGTAACTATGACGCAACATCCCTTTTAATTAAGAACCAAATAAACACTTTCAAGAACATACTTATCAAATCTCTAAAATCACACCATACCAATAAAAGAGAAATTAACATTATAAAAATAGTAATCGCATAGGTACGTCTTTGGCTCCACGTGTTTATTCTCAAAGAGAAAAGAAGAAAGGTACTTTGCCAAGTCCTAAGAACCAGTAAGAGACTACCTCTTGCATGCTGCATTACATTCTATTAAGGATGGCACGACAGATAAGGTGCACGTGATATAGTTTGCGAATTTCCAATGGCCCATTGGAGGTCAGGACGGCAGAATGGCAACATATTTAAGCAATTATAGCAATTACGCGTAAAATAAACGCTGAGGACTGAAGTTCAGTGCAGCTTCATCGATATGAGAGGCGAGCGTGAACTCAAGCCTCTGTATTTGTAGTCGATAGGGGGACAGACCCCCCCCTTCTTTCCCAGACTAATGGGAGAAGGCAAACCGGACTATTGCGATTAATAGGTTATGCTATTATTATCGTGGCCGAGGAATAAAAACTCTTTGTGTTGATGACCATCAGAAAGCTCTGATTGCTCTTTTGCATCCTTGTGTAATGAAGATATTCCTGAAAGAAGTCCCAATGTACCAAGTTATCGAAACTAGGTGTTGTGTCTCAGACCCCAGTGGATTCTTAGATTGAGGTGCAGAATCAGACTGAATAGAGACGGTGAAGAAAATTATGTATTCTAATTTCATGTCCACTCGCAGCGCCACGCCTCTACCAATACAGTGTCGGTATACTAGTGTAGGCTAGTCTAGGTCACGCCTAAATAAGGACTCAGTCTGTTGCCAACCGATCCCAAGTCAACATTACAGGTTAGGTGAAGTTTTTCGAGAAGCTTTACAAGCTCCCTGAAGAGTTCCTTCTAGAGAACGAATCACTGCTCTTAATCGGGTCACCAATCACATTCGGCTGGGATGCAGCATTATAAACAATAGAAAAGAACATTTATATTTCAACATTGTATATTATAACTAATAACTTCAATATTAACAGTGATTAGTAGTGATCCTTTTTTGTCCCAGTCATCATGGCGAACGTAAAAATTCGGACATCATCTCATTTTGTAAAAATCCACCCGAAAAAAAATACAGAAGAGAAAATAAACACTTAAAAATTAAGTAAATTGTTATCGACAAACTTCTGTGAACTTAAAAATTTGATATTAAAAAAAAATATTTAAAAACCCCATCTAGTAACAAACATTGGTTTCGAAATCACTAAATATAGTCACTATAAGTTGAATAATCTTCAAAGTTTCACTGCCTATTATGTGAAAAAAGAGTTCTTCTGTTTAACAAAGTCGTCTCCATTAACAAGAAGATAAAAAAGTCTTCGCTAGTCTGTGAACCTGCTTAGACACTTGCATTAGCAAAGTTAGTAAAGTCTTTCAAGGGCGACTTGGATTCGCACACCCAGGATTCCGTACGAACAAGAGGTACCTACGCTCATAAGAATTTATAAAAGTTGACAAAACACACATAAAAATGCAGGTGCACTCATTTTGTATCAATACACTACTTTATACTATCTATCAATACTAAAACACAAGTTTGTAATGTTCCAATTTTAGAATTTATTCATATCCTGTAATTCCTTACTTCTTGCCAGATTCTACTACAATAGAAGTAGCCAAGGGGTTTTTATTTCCGCGCGATCGTAATATTATATGCGTACAAACGCTGTATCTTTTGTTTGTTTTGACTTGGAAGTATAATTTCATTTCCTTCAAAAAACGCAAATCTTTATAGTCGGTGTTAATTTCAATCTACACCTGCTAACCGTTCTTAAGAAAAAGGTCTTAACAGACATACAGACCTTTGATAGACGGACGGACACAGTGATCCTATAAGGGTTTCATTTTTTTTTGACGGAACCCTTAAAATTTGACAACCTTCTTCACCATATATACAATAGCTACGTATTCCAATGAATATTTATAAGTAACTAGCTGACCCGACAGACGTTGTCTTGTCATTATTGTAAAATATGTTGTCAAGGTAACGTGTAATGTTATGTGGACGAACAGGCTACCCGATACTTTAACCATTTTTTTCTGCGAGCAAAAGGATCCCTCCAGGGACTGGCTGGCCTCCTCCTTGGGGACTGTCCGGCTGGCTCTGAACAGTCCCTTCTACGATGTGGAGCCGTGAATGCGGTCAGGTACCCATACTGACCCCTGGCTCCTGGCCCCAGTTAATAAAAATCCGTGCAGTAGTTTTTAAAGCCGCACAACAGACAGACAAACATTTTCAAAAATTTTACGTATATGTATAGATAAGTACCTAGTATTTTCACTAGGACCTTCGCTTTTTTGTTTGACTATAAATGTTACAAGTAAAAATTAACAAGGCATTGACAAGAATGTAACTATTTTAGGCTTCAATAAATCTGCTTTGTTTCTGATATCCTACAGAAATAACTCAATGGCGAGTTACTCAAGGTACTTTATAGTCATACGAATATTATAGAATACAGTTTCAAAATACACATTACATACATTGTTTATAGTCGATACTGTTACACAAACCACAGATACAAATCAAATAAATAAATTGTATGCCTAATTGGTGTCATATACCCACATACATGTTGCCAGAAAACGTTTCAAAATCGAGCGTTTGAGATAAGCTTAATTGCCCCAAAGTGTATCGACTTAGTTTCCTATATTATGTCTAATTAATATATGCCCAAGATTAGCCCTTTTATATAGGTTAAGTACAGTAACGTAATTCAGCACTAAATGCACTAGATCAGGGCTTCCCAACCGGTAAACGTAACATGGCAAAATCAGGGCTGCATATAATTGGGGATTGGAACTGACAAAAACACAACGAGAATTATTAGTTTTGCACAAAAAACAGCAGATTTGCCACATGATTGAAACTGATTATTCCTTTAAATTTTGTCAGATATAGCTTACCCGCATACACATTGCTATGATAATAAAAGAATACGCAATTAATAGAAATAAAATAGAACTTTTTTTTTAATTTGAAATAAAATTTACTATCCTACTAATATTATAAATGCGATAGTTTGTATGTATGTTTGTTTGTTACTCCTTTCGCACACACATAGAGAGTAACTTTGATTAACTCAGGATAGTTTTTATCCCGAAAAAATGTTGAATAAATGAAAAAAAAATGTTGATGCCATGTGATGATTTTCTATTTTCCACGGGATCGAAATTTACGCGAGTAAAACCGCAGGGCGCAGCTAGTTAAATATATGCGCGGAAATTCTTTAAATTCATTCATTTTCATTATTAAACATTTTCTTAAACACATTAAGATTAATAAATACTACATATGAATTCGATGACATAATTTTTTTATCATTCGTATAAGGGGTACACTAGTATCATTTATATACCCTAACGCTACTCACAAGTTTAAGGTTTTCCTTGGTACGTAAAGCTAATTGGGAACCACTGCACTAGATCTATAATCTTGAAATATATCATGTTGTACGTATAGGCCGCACCCTCGATACAGTGACGGCGAATGTGAAAAAGTGTGACCCGTTCTTACACATATGTGTTCACTATATAAGAGTTTGCGGCCGCACTTTGCTCTCATTTCAAACTGCGCTTTACCGAATACAATTAGTCTTTAAACGGTTTCTTCGCGAGTGCACTTGGTTGATTGTGTGTGACTAAACAATGATAGCGGTAGGTATTTCATTACTTAAAGTGGTAGCTATTTATGAATTAATTAATTAAAAAATAGAATATTTATTTACTTAATAAAAAAAGCATACAAAAATTATGTGTAGTATTCGTTCTTTTTTTTATAATTGGAATAGGTTTATTCAAATATTTCCCATTTAAAGGGTGACTAAGGTAACCTATAAGTAGGCCTTAGTTGTCATTCTGTAAGTTTATATGTTATCCGTCTCCGTATTTAGTTGTATCGTATGAACACTGAACAGTACCTAATTGGTAGACTGTATATTTTTTCCCTAATAGCTTCTTTGAAAACTATTTTTTTTTAATTAGTTTCAAACATGGTGTCAATGCTAGAATTAATGTGCAGATTTTTCAATAATTTAATTATTTTTTATTTCCCTTAAATTTGTTTTGTGTAAGTACTAACTCGAAACGTAAACACACCAAATTGCAAAGCTTACAGCTTGCACAGCTTTGTAAATTTATAAATATTCATAAGCCCTAATTTATATAAATAGATCAAGATCTTTTAAATCCCATACCTTCCTAATGTTAAAGAGCATGATTCTTGAACAGGGATCAAGGTTCTTAATCATAATAAAATGGCTCTCTATGATAGATTACCAAATATCCAGTATATTTTGGAACCATAGACAACTTAAATAATAATTAATAGATACATATAATACAATACTTTTAATAATGAATGTAAAATAGAAATCACGTCATTCGCTTATTACACGCTTTAAGTACTAATATTAGGTACTTAAATATTTATCGACAGACAGACAGTTCGGTATACTTACTCTAGGCTGGAGAATTAAAAACGATACGGCCTTCATTCTGTTGTATTTGAATAGCATACCTACTGTATAACTTCCAGCATGTATAAAAAATTAAGATCTGGCATTCATGGGGTCTTTGACCAGAAGTTTTGATATATATACTCGTACATAACTCAAAAACTTAAATCTAATATATAAAATTCTCGTGTCACAGTTTTCGTTGCCGTACTCCTCCGAAACGGCTTGACCGATTCTCATGAAACTTTTTGAGCATATTGAGTAGGTCTGAGAATCGGCCAACATCTATTTTTCATCCCGATATTCCCACGGGATCGAAAGTTACGCGGGTGAAACCGCGGGGCGCAGCTAGTCCTGTATAAAATATTGGTCATATGATCTGATTAAATTCTAGCTTATTCACTTTTTTTTCTATAAAAAGACAACTGTAGTAATTTATTATACTTTTGCTAATGAAACTATTAATGAACCTAAAGATAAAATGTCTACCTGGGCTTCTTAAGAAGCAGATATACATATACTTATCTAATAAGCGGTAGGTACAAAATATATTAATTACTGCCTTGCTTCATCAACAATTTAATAAAATAAATCATAGTTCTCTCTCTCAAATCTCAAAATACTATCCAAAAACATCTGGTCCTCGTAAATCCTTAATGCAATAAGGAAAAACCAGTGACAAGCCAAAACCAAACTAGAATTGCATTCTTCAAAACAATAATAACGTAAAATTATTTAACGATAGCCTAGAAATGATCGTGTATCACAAATTGCACTTCTACCTTCATACCTATTTAATTTAGGAGTGCCTTGTAGCGTGTGCCTAACCATGCCTTATCAGCACCTCTGACCTCAGTCTTGTTTCAGATAATATTCCTAACCTTTGCATTCCTTTCGACTGCAATCGGCTATCACGATCCCGACCTTAACTACCACATAAGCAAACTACAGACAACCCAAGGATGTGGTGACGGTGGCTACACTTACGACGCACCAGCTGTTCAACTGACCACAAAAGGAATTGTATCTTCAAACCTTATATCAGCTTCACAAGCTGCTAATGCCTATTCTAACTCCGGCGCCTATTCTCAGTCAGCTTACATTGACTCAGCACCGACAGTGTACCAAGCGCAACCAACACTTTCCTACTCAGCACCAAGCATCAATCAGGCAGGATTAAGAGAACTGTTTGTGCCTCATAGAGAAGAACAGGATTATGCGAGATCAGCAGCCAAAACCGTCATACCCCAGTCCACGTATGCCCAGGCTCCAATCCTCGCCAAAGTGACAGCAGCGCCGCTTCAAGCTCAATTCACCGTGGCACCAGCAAGAACATACCTCCCACAAAACCAGATATATCAACAATCGGTGGTCTCTGGAGGATCTTACGCGAAAGCCTCACTGAATTCCTACGTGAAACACGACAGTCCTGTCGTATCTCAAGTATACTCCGCGGCTCAGAACGCGCAATATGATACACACCCAGAGCTTAAGGTATCCAGCTACAACACCTACAACCAAAGACCAGTTTCAAATGCTTACAGTGCACCAGCTATTCCACAATACCAACCATCTGTATCGCCGGCTATCAGCCAGTACTCTTCTGCTGGATTAGGCCAGTACTCTTCTGCTGGACTAAGTTCGTCTTTGTCTCTTAGCGGAGCTCAGTATGCAGTAAGTGCACCTTCAGTGGTTCAATCAGTACCTACTGTGATTCAGCATGCTGCTCCTGTTGTGAAGCAGTACGCATCGGTATCTCAATATGCTGCTCCCGCCGCTCATTATTCTGCACCTGTCATTCAGACCGCCAAATATGCACCAGTTGTAACACAGTATGCCGCACCAGCTGTAACGCACTCTGCTCCCGTGGCTCAGTATTCTGTTCCAGCAGTAATCCAACATGCACCTACTGTAACACAGCACGTAGCTCCAGCTGTAACACAGTATGTCGCACCAGCTGTAACTCAGTATGCTCCGGCAGTTTCACAATACGCGTCGTCTTCAGCGGCATATTCCTCATCGAGCCTGAATAAGGCGGTGGTAGCGGGATATTCAGCGCCAGTGATCTCACAGCAAGTAGCACATGTGTCACCTGTGGTAGTAGGATCAGTGGCCACAAAACTATCAAGCGCAGGGTACGCGAAGAACGTTCACTCCGAATTTATAGAAAACTATGTGAGTATCTTCAACTTTTTTTCTCAAAATTGAACTCAGTTCATGATAACAGCCATTATTATTCACTAATCCAACTAATATAAGACCATAGCTTGTATGTTTGTTTGTTATTCTTTCACGTACAAACTACTGAACGGATTTTATTACAACTTTTCACTCACGTAGATGAAGTACAATCTTGAATATTTTTTTAATAAAAAAAATTAACACGAAATAGTAGATTTTACGCAAATGAAACCGCGCAGCACACTACTAATATTAAGTTATAAGTTTAAAATTTCAATTGAGTAAGAACAGGGTAAAATGTTAAAGAAATATTTAACAATCTCGTCCTTAATACTCTGCTGGAGTTGGTTAAGTAGTTCCGCACTTTCATGAAGACATTTCAATATTATTTATATTAAATAAATAAATATTTTGTCATGTACTCTTTAGATTTAATTAACGCAATTAAGAAGCGATAGAATCCAATCGCTTTTGGGTTAATCTATATCCTAGACACTAGAGTTTTCTTCGAACATTTAAATGATTTTAGATCGCACTAATTAGAGTAGTTAAGTGGAAATATAAATTAAAATATATACCTAGGTACCTACTTTAATGGGCAGTAATTAAGCAAGAACTCAAACGAGGTGACGAATATATAAAACTATCAAATCAGGCACCTAGAAAGTGGTTCTAGAAACTTTTTAGTTTCTAGTTTTTAGTTTAGTTTTTTAGTTCATATAGTGAAATTTTCCCGGTGTGCTAACCCGAGTCGGCTGCAATGCAGCAATGGCGCTTCCCGACTGTGACTACAGTCGCCCATAGACATCCTTATAGAGGTTACACATATCCGCTACCCTCCATCCTTCTTTCGCTCTATGGGACACCGGAAACTCAGACTGTACGAAACCCAGCGGCACGCTTTACACCGGTATCTTGTAAGCGAGAGGTACCTCCCAATAGTGCCAGCCCAAATCGGCTACAATTCAGAATAATCAAACGATTCTCTACATTAATCAAAACCATATCGCTAGTCATTTTATGATTCTTCTTTCCAATAACTAACAAAAAATAAAGCTTTATTAATAAACGGTATGGTACGTAGATAACATAATTATGGTTGTTAGAACTTGATTCGCACGCAACTTGCAGTTCCAATGTCATTGCAATCGCTTTTACTTTCAATTACGAGCTTTGGAGCTTTGCATGTAAAAAGCTTAGTCATGGTTCAGCAAGAGCTCGCTAGACACTAAAGCATTCGTAGTGCCGTTAAAAAAAATACACTCACTCGTGGCAGCTAACATGAGCTAGCAAAGGTCCAAAAAAAAAAAAAAGATTCAGTTTCCTGTGCTACGTGAAGCATGATTGCTGATGCAAATCGAAGCCAAATGCCGTTAAAAAGTTTTCACTTCAAATAGGGGCAATTGGGACAAAAATAACGTTAGTAATTTCAAATTATTATCTGGGGATCTTGGGATTGCAAAACTCGGTTGTACAGGGCCACAGAGGCAATAAGCAGTGCCCCTTCAACCGCAACAAAAGTAACAACTGCTTCGAGCCTAGCTACAATATCAAGTCAACAGGGCCTAGCAAAATGTGTGACCTAAAAGTAATTGCAAATCAGGGGCCCTTGAATAAAATTTACTGCAGGCCGCGCTTAATCCGGCCCTGGGAATAAGTTATGAGAAATATGCATATCACAAGTGTAAGATCGTTGAGTAGCCTTCATTGTCATTGTGTAGGTAAAATCCGCTTAGCTGCAGCAATCACCATAGATAAAGGACTGAGATATGATGACCTTCAAAAATCATGATGTTGTATAATATAAGCTAGCTACCGAGCGATTGGACCCTATTAAAGAGTACCTACTGGTAATTATCATGCAACTCATCTATGTTGCCCTCCTTCCACCTTCCCGCAAAGGGCCACCGGAGACTAACACCCAAAAACGCGACAGTTTACAGTGGCATCTGAGATACCTCGTGCCGGCTGCAAAACACCTCTTGGAAAAAACCTCCCGATGACGAACTGAATCTGTCACTTTCTACAATCGTTATCACGTCCCTATATGATTAAGTAATACATTTAATGGTCAACTAGAGTAACTCGGACTGGTTCTGTGTGACACACAAAACTTGATCGGTCACAAAATTACGCGGTGTACACACTACACACATGCCGTCCACTTTCTTAGATCTATAACAATGATTAGCAAATAACAAGCGAATTAAACCTGCATGCAATTAAAATTGTACTTTATGTTCTTGTTCGTTCAGAAGACAACTTTATTCATTTTTGAATTCGTGTTTGTGGACAAACGCCTTCGAAACGGGTAGATACATTATTATAAAACTGTGCTTTTAATTTGCTAGTCACGAGAAATCAACTTTTAATCCCGATATTTGCACAGACTTAAAACATAGCTTCCAAGGACGCGGTGCTAAGCTTTATCTACCAATCTCTACCATTTAAAAACGTACAAGTCAAAAACTAAAATAAAGGTTGCAGTAATAAACTATCTATTTATTTACTTTATAGGTATTTATTAAGTATTTTATTTCAGGGAATTTATTAAGTAATTTATTTAAAGAAGGGATATAGATACTTTCATAAATAAGTTAACGCAATACAAAAGCAACAACGTGGAAGTCTTTGTCTGAGCCACGCTTAATAGATCTTGATATTGCCCTAATTGCTTATGTATTGAGTCTTTGGACCATAAGGCCTTAATCCCTTTCGAATTTCTATGTCTGGTACAGTCAACGTCAAAACGAATAGTTAACAAACAGTAATCTATGGGGTTTATTTTTTAATAAGTTCGCTAAATCTTAGATATTGCATCATTTTATGAATCTGATTTTAGGATTTGTTCGTTGCATTTTGTATGATGTTCTTGTTGTTAAACTAAATATGTAAATAAAATATCTTTATATTCGACAAAATCTTATTATAATGAGTGTATATGCAGTGGCGCATTTAGGCTTACTGCCGCCCTAGGCCCGGTATGATACGGCGCCCTTTTTATCCGACTACAGAGAAGCAAAAAGGAGGGTTATGATTTTTGACTGGACTTAAATTTTATCGTACTGAAAATTTTGGCGCCCCCCCCAATCGTGGCGCCCTAAGGCCGGGCCTCACGGGCCTATGCGTAAATCCGGCACCATGTATATGCTTTAGCTCATTAGCAGATGAGATCGTGCCCAACGAAAAAAATATACATTTTATAGACGATTAGGTACCTAAGTTTATTGACTATTTTAATAACCTTCCGCTTTCTAAGACATGAACCCAATTTAAACTCGATACTAAGGCAATAATTAGGTAATATTGGTATGAGGTAGGTACAAGCATTCTTCATAAAACTCTATGTCGGAAAAGGGGGAATAGATATAGAAAAAATCTGGAAAGGTGGAATCGCCGCAAGCGTATTACTAGCGAAGATCCTCTTATTAAAATAACACGGGTATAATTTACCATGATAGTTAACAAAGCTATATTTGAGCTCGTTGCGACGGAACGTCGGACTTCTCACTCCAACTATCTTATCTTCCTTTAACGGAATTTTATTAAATAGAATGCTTAAAGCTTGAGAGAAGAAAGTAGAAACCGTGAGAAATATAAGGATCCAGATTTCCTAGTTTTGCGTGACTATTAGGTCACATGAAAGCAGCGTACTGGGTAGTGGATCAGGAAGACCGCCTGTTCCGTCACTGACAGATTACTGGACTATTTTCCAAAGTTGATCTTAGCATCATAGGTAGATAGACCGTAGATTCAACGGTAGATAACTATGAACTTACGCAATAAAAATAAAAGCCTTAATATACTTATACCACGTCCTTTATTTTCATACGACGGTACCTTCTCATTTTATTTAAGTATATCTTTGAACAGTTCGCTACTGCACATTCTCTAGCCACGAAACTCGTTAGACTAAAGGAACTATTCAATTAACTAACCGAAATAATCTCGGACCTACAATCAAGTAGAAAAAGCTGTTCCTGTCAATATGGCTAGTTGGTTACTTACGCGGTTTTTGCTGCGATCCTAAATTCTTGTGATTACTCTCAGTACGGGAAATGCCGCTCGTAGCGATCGCATTAATCAATAGCTGAACATAACTCGAGGAATAGAGAACGGGCTTAATGGGAAGTCTCAAGGAATTAACGCTTTAAAATTCTAAATAAGATGTTGTAATTACAAATACAATCGACTTAAGTACCATTTACAACAGTGGCGTAACTACAACTCGTGGTCCGTGGTAATTTCATCGGGTGGGCCCTCCGAGCCCCAACATAAAGAACCTTTTTACTAAATATGTAATAAATGTTGAGAGAAGAGGATTCTGGTGTGACCGGGGGGCCTCTTCCAGTTGGGGACCCGTGGCATTTTACCGACTTGCCGCCTTGTAGTTTGTTTTTTTTTTATTATTATTATCAAAAACATTCTGTTTACAATTTTGTTTTGTGTGGTGTCCCGTTTTTTTTTTGTTTTTTTACGCCACTGCCTTACAACGAACCTCCATGAAACAAGATTTTTTCGTAACAAAGAGTACGAGACGTTTTCGTAACGACATATCTATGTAAGTCTTATCACTGGTTTGTAATCTCACTCTAAAAAAACGCGCTATCAAATCGTGTACGCGGTTCCTGTAGGTAGTTATAGGTAATACAGAACCCAACAAAACCAAAGCAAAGGGGTTCCGATTCCATTGTTTTTGTGAAATTAATAATTATAAATAATTGCTAGAGTGATATTACATAACCATAAGGTGGTAATGTGTAGTACTTAACCAACGTAGGTGATAATTCAGTGTTGGTATTGATAAGATATTCCGTGTTTTATTTCGCTTTAAAGAAGAATATTTTTGTGGTCGTCGGTAATCACAAATAGACTCCTTCTATGGCATCCTTTCAGCAATAAAAAGTCTAATGATAATAATATAATTAATTTCATATTTTCAGGACGCGCACCCACGTTACGCCTTCGAGTACGGCGTGAACGATCCTCACACGGGCGACGTCAAGCAACAAAAAGAACAGCGAGACGGTGATGTCGTTAAAGGTAATTTTCTTTTCCTTGTTTATATTTGACTCTGTTTCTGTATTTATCGACTACCTGGGCAGTAGCCGATGCAGTTGCTACAACCCGGAGGAGGTCTTGGTCGGTGCCAGATGCAGCCTTGGGCCCCGAAGCTTACGGGCCTTAAGATTATTTTTGTACCCATAAAAGGGCCCCTTTCTCAACTCCAACAGCTCCAAGTCCGCTCGCCCGAGCTTAATCCGGCACTGGTCTTGGTGTTCGTTCAAACGTCTATTCGACCCATTTGTACTTACAATCATCATTTGAGTAGTATTGCAACGACTCCAACTATCTCGGTCTCGTTAGACCAGTGGCAAAAACCTATTTAGGGTCAACCACCGATTGTAAGTTCATGGTTTGGGTTTGAAAGAGCCTAACCAACTAGTTAACCAACGTATGAATTATCCACATATATGACATAAGGCCAGGGACCGAACTGCATACCCTTAAAGGGGTATTTGATTGGGTATTTCATAGACTTGGTTTCAAATACCGCACACTTATTAACTCGGAAAGGGAACGTAACCGTATCACCTCGAGCCGTTCAGTATTCTTTGTATGAAACTCCATACTGGAACGCACACTAATGGGAAGCGTAACGTAACCACCTCGCCTCGAAAACCGAAGGCGATACGGTGCCGATCCCTTTACGAGTTGATAGGTTTGCGGTGACCATTAGTCGACAATAACAAATAATAAAATTAGTCTTCAGACAGACAATATTCTATCTAAAGGCTAACCACATCAATAGGGTTAATACGGGTAAGCACTAACCGCATTCAAAAATCCTATTGAAGCGTACCCATTCATAACGTTTTTATGACGCGTAAGCAACTTTAATCTCTGCGTGCACTCAATCCTATAGTAATAGGATATCCCTATCATATGGTAAGTGCTTAAATATTAACCACTTATAATTGGGTAAGCGCATCAAAAGTACCTTATTCAAAACGGTTATCAAACTTACCCAATTTAAAGTGTAACCTCACCTTTTCACTTGGGTAAGATTTCAATAGGGTTTCCCTAAAAATTAAGCTTAATCAAAAAATGGAGTTTTCCGGTCCCTGCCAATCTCAGATCAGCCAAAAAGTTATTAGGATGTTTCAATTCTAATAATAGTCCAGAGACAGTTAGTTGGCGGTGTCACATCCTCCATAGATAAGTCTCCTCACTCCTCATTAAAATAAAAAAGAGAATGGAGAAGTGCACTCTACGTATCCACTAGTCTTCATCTACCTACTCTGTATAGACATACAATTTGACTAGGAACACTAGTCTGTCTCTATCTAACTTTGATTTGAACACCTAATACATCAATTTATTTAATCAGGTCAATATTCTCTGGTGGAACCCGACGGCTCGGTGAGGACAGTGGACTATATCGCGGATTGGGAGACCGGTTTCCACGCCAACGTTCGCAACAGCAAAGATAAACATTAAACAACACATGTACACAGGTATTACTCCACATGTAGTCACGAGTAGTAGGTTCACTTTAGAACCTTGTCATAATTTGTAATTTTGAAATTCCATATTACTGCTTTGACTTGTCAAAGAAAGTTTTTATGACAAGGTACTAAAGAGTAATATACATATTGCTCGTGATTGTACCTACATGTACACAAGTTTATTACTCCACATGTACCTAAAGTAATTACGTAAAAATATACATATCATTTCGAGTTAAGTAACATTTAAAATGCACCCTACACCTTTCAAAGTCCTTGAAATGAATTTAAAAAATGACATTATTATTTAATTGAAACTCGTTTAAGCGATGTCTTAACGCATCGGTTGTATTTGTAAATATTATGCTTTAATTTTATTTTCTGTGGCCATGTTTTGAATAATGAATTTGTATAAATTGAGTAAGTTAATTAATTGTGAAAATGTATCATACCTACTTTATCTAATATTCTTAAAAGGGATAGAGGATTGATGTTTTGATATGATTCATACTTATACAACATATAAATTTGTTAATACTATTGGTATACCTAAGTGCTAGGGATTGATTAAAATATTCGTTTTCACAATATCAATTGTGCTTATAAAAATAGATAAGTACCTACATAATATCATCATTTTTCCACGTTTTGTTGCCATTTATTTACAGTGTACCTACCTGTAATAGTGTAATTATTTTTTCTCATCTCATTTATAATTTCGCATGTTCATTTTTAATTAAGTGTCTACCAATTAGGATTTAAATCAATTACTTAATTGTTACTTATATTTTGATTCGTTCCTGCAAATAACTTTCATAAAATATTTCAAAATTTCACCTTTTTTTATTTATTAAAAGGTGATCATTTGAAATATTTTAAACACATCATTAATTGTAAAAATCCTTTTCAGATCTGGATAAACTAGTGGATTGTTTATATATTTGTAAATACATTATTTAACTATACTTAGTGTTAAGTTAGCGTATCAATTCGCTTGAAATAAATGAAGTGCAAAATAAAAAAATGTTTTATTTTATTTAACTTAAAATATAAATAACAATAACAATTCCCGTATAAAAATTATAAAACATATTTTACCTAAGTCTTAAATTTTGGCATAAATATTTATTTCTAAGATATCAACATATTATGTATGTTTGCCGTTTGGTAGCCCTTTGCCCAGATAGATCGGGATTCCGGGACACGGAATCCCGATCTATCTGGGTGTAGGTATCCGATGGCCCCGTGGACATTTAATGAGCATTTAATTCAGCCCTGAGGCCCACACAACTTTTCGTAACCCACAAAGGATCGATGGCGTCAACATCCCGCAAACCAAAAAAAAAATAGTTTGACACCTAAGCTACGCCACAATATAGCTACATACTTCTTTGCCATTAAAATAACACTTTGGACATACAAAATCGCTGTCGGCAGTCTTGTTAGCCTGAAAACAAAGTTACAAATAAATAAGGTAGGTAATAAATGTATACATTTATGAAACCCCTAGTTAATAAAAAAAGCTTGATACTCTTCTATCTGGTTGAACGATTTTTATCCCCCCAATCGACCAATCACTATCCATACGAAATACGACATAGACTTTCCCTTAACCCCTTGTCACTAGGAACTCCCACTACCGGTATGAAATGTGAATATAGCAGGGATTTTGGCCGTTTTAGTGGGAACTTAAAGGCTCAACTCACATACTATATGACAGAAAGAAAGAAAGAAAAGTTTTTTATTCAAAATAGAATTACAGGAATTACTTTTTGAACGTCAACAATTAAATATACCACCGGTTCAACCCTAGCCCTGTCCTGAGAAGAACCGAATAAATAACTAATATGACACATAAACTGCGCTCCGCTTCGCTGCCCTTCGCCGCGCTTTTGGTGTGAGTTGACCCTAACGCCCCCAACAATGGAACTATTTGCCAAGCTCTTATGAAAATATTTGTTCGAATTCAAAAATACATTACCGTCAAACAGTAGTAGCAAAATATATGTGAGCACCCCATCACATGTGGCAGGATGGGCCTCTGGTTGCAGCACGGACACACCGTGTGTATGGTCATCACAGCAGAACCTGACCTGGCGGTAGACCGTATGTAACTCTTCCACCACATGTACTTCAGTAGTTTTGTCACTTTCTGCCTCAATCCGAACATGTTTACTAATGATAACACGGTTCCTGTCAATTCCTGAAATGTTGTGTTTGTTAAAAATATTTTTTTTAATATGGAAGCAAATTAGCATTTTTTTTGCACAATGGCCATAGTCAGCGACATAATTGTTTTGTTGTAAAAGGTCAAGCTGCAATGCAGCCCAATGGAATCGGTACGATCGAAGAGGTATGGGAGATACCTCTCCGCTTACCCGACACCGTCGTAAAGTGACAAGAGTGCTGTCGCGTTTCGTGCGGTAACTAAAAAATTAAAAACTTGTTGCCCTCCCTCTTGCCCCTTCAATGGGCAAATTCACAAACGCGCGTTTTTAGAAATAGACGGGGGAAAACGGGGGGATGCGATTTTTATTGAAATTTCTCATTTCCTAACTTAGTTTCACTAGAGAGCTACATTATGGTCGCCGCACACTTATCAGCTCGGAAAGGGATCGTAACCGTGTCACCTCGAGCCGGTCGCATATTCCATATTCACCCCGTGGGAGGTTGCCGCTCGCTGTACGCGCCGGTACAAAGCATGATTACATTATTTCGCTATTTAACTTTGTTTGAAAAAAATATTTTCGTATACATTTCGTTAACTATTTTTAATAGTTCCGGATTAGCTGTAGGCACTTATTACTATGGGTATGTGTGGTTTAATTTAACGCCTCTCGCTTTTATCAACCTTGTATAACAGTTTACTACAATAGAACCATAGCAAATTCTAACATCAATAATATGCAAAGTGACGACACACTTGCTCTTTAGCAAAACAACATTCATTACGAAAACTGATTGCCCTTTATGAGACTTAGTTACAAAAAACGATGTATTAAAAGATGTGACTACCAATGACAATAAACATCTACACAGTCAGTCAGATCAAATCATAGTTGTTTTTTTTTACTTATTATATGGACAACAATAAATAGCTCACCATTAGAGCCTAATCCTTTCAGTGATTTTTAAAACATTAGTATAAAAAATTTTTAACTTACTATAAGGTTATGCCAAAGCAGTTCTCTAGTCCAAGAAAAATCACTCAGATTTTCCCTAGTAATTTTTTCAGCTGACAAATGCAGACCGAGAATGAAATCAATCAGAGTTGGATATTTTCCGCTTTGTATAAATCTAAGAAAATTTAGCATATCACCAATCACTTGTACTTTCTCTACTCTATTTAAAACATCCTGTACTCTTGTATTTGATGTATAACTGTATAGTGCTCTATCTTTAATATACCTCAGCCCAATTGTATACATATAATACCAGTATAGTTTTGACCTGGTAAAGTTTTCTGTTTTATAACTCATGGAAAGCATTTGCTGTCCAAATGTAGACTTTTTATTGTAGAGGGAATATTTGAATATCCATGTTCTCATC
Source organism: Calycopis cecrops (assembly GCA_001625245.1). Taxonomy (NCBI): domain Eukaryota; kingdom Metazoa; phylum Arthropoda; class Insecta; order Lepidoptera; family Lycaenidae; genus Calycopis; species Calycopis cecrops. The sequence continues at coordinate 780,550 of LUGF01056791.1, read as the reverse complement.
AGTAATTCCAACTCAGGGAGAATAGGCTGTAGATAGCCTGGCTGAAAATTGAAAATTGTACTATAGTAAATTACACTAAATGTAAACCATAGTATTGTCTGCAATTTTGAGGAGAAATTAGTGTAGTAAATGTAGTAAAGAAAATAGTAGTAGTAGATCACTAGAGATTTAGAGAGTATAGACAATTAAATTTCAAACTAACAATATAACAATATTTCCTATTGCATAATCATAGTCAGACTTTATACATTCAATATTTTATAATTATATTATATTAAAAATAAGAAAAAATCAAATCCTCTCACACTTATTTGTAAGAACATGTAAATTATTTTATCATGAACTATTTTATTTTTAATTTAAACCTTTTTCGGGTACATTTTTCAAAATATTTTTTACTTAAATTTTAAACTTATAGGTGTCATAGTTATCAAGGTTTTACTGTTATATAATTATTGTGCAGATGGTAACAGCAAATATGAATCAAATTTAACAATTTCTTAGATCATAAATATTTATACCAATATCTGAAATAATCTCTAAAATTATACCTCCAAATATTTTGTAGTTTGTAACAATAGGTGTTTAAATAATTCTTCTAATTGTTCATCTAAGTGTATTGAATCTAGCTGCAAAAGAATATTTTGTTAGTATTTTTAGAATAACATCAAACTCTCTATATATAATGTAATATACAAATTAAATATACCTGTGTTACCCGAGGTATATAATTGATTGACATTTTATAAGATTTATATTATTTGTATTTTATCTTACAAATGCTTTTTGCAAAAATTTGAACTTATATTCACAATGACCGCAATAAGATTAACTAAGCTTACTAATCAAATTCTTTTTGTGGGAAAGTACGCATGTGCATGTTAATAACTCTGAAGTTCTAAAATTATAATCATAATTCATATTTATTAGCTGATAACATCTTCAGTTCAACACCAACTAGCAAAAATTGATAGAGCTGGATTAAAAGTAATACGATTTTCCGAAACGTTAAGTATAAATGACAAAGTTAAAGGTACAGTATTTAATGATAAACAATTTCTTTATAAAAGAATATTTGATAAATAAAACTTTAATAAATATTTGATTGCAATTCTCAACTTCTCAAGTTCTCTATATAGTTTGTGCACAAACTATATAGAGAATAGACCCACTACTCGCCTTATCAACCAATAGCATTCCCAAACTCGGGAATAAGATGCCCCCCGAAGACTGTTTGACCGATGAGGCGACGACTGCT
>LUGF01056791.1:715662-732093 GCA_001625245.1 Calycopis cecrops | reverse complement strand
GTGTGTGCGTGTGTGTGTGCGTGTGTGTGTGTGTGTGTGTGTTTGCGTGCAAAATTAATAGCATTTTTTTGCATTTTAGGTATAACGACATGTAACATCCGTATCAAACGGGTAAAATGTTATCTTATGAAATGCCACCTTTCATTGCGGTTATCATTTAAACTGTAATTACCACCGTGTGTCACTACCAGATAAGAAATCATTTTGGCAAGATGATAGTAAACACGGACTTTGTTTGTAGATACGAGCCCAGACACTAAATCCGGCCAGGTGCGAGTCGGACTCGCAGTTCGAGGATTCCGTACCAAAAGGGAGGGGGGGGCGACTAGCTTTACATACTTTCATTGAAAAGGATCTTTTTTCAGTAAAAGGCAAACGAGCAGTCAGAGCCATTTTCATAACTACCAAGGTCCATAGATATCCGCATAGAGGCTATTCAGATGCGCTGCCCTTCTTTCTCCTCCCACCTCCATGGGCCACCGGCTACTTACACAGCGTACGAAAAGCGACAGCACAGCTGTCACTTTACGCCGGTGTAGTGTAAGCGAGAAGTACCCCGGTCGTTCCGGCTCAATTCGGCTGCATGCAAGCATGCAGTATTGCACTACCTCTTAGTAAAAGCACTGAATCAAATATAATTCAAACTAGGTATGGTACAGAAATCTTACGTGATTTCTGAAATGTGGCGGCTTAAAAATAGCGTCGGTATTCGGGCCGCGCTTTGCTCTAACTATAGAGCAAATAGGCCAGAATGGAGCACGAAAACTAGCGAGAAAGGAGGAGAATTAAAAATAACTACTAAGTTTTATTTAATCTGAAAACCTTTTCAAAAAGAGCTATCAATATTTTAAGGATTTGGTAAAATCAGAGTTGTTGACTGAATTTGACTTACGTCCTTTTGATGAGCTAAATATCCAACATAACGACAATACAAAATCACGACGACGATCTCAAATGTTCAAACGTACATATTTACAGTCAATGTACTTAGTATGCAAAATTCATTACAGCAGTTTTCATCCTCAAAGCTTGTTCAAGGTCTTTCGACCAGTTAGTTCGGTCATTTATTCAGTCAATCTAAATTATTTTGCACCTGGTTTGCGGTATATTAGGTACGTATTTTGTGTTATTATGATTTTTGTTAAATAGTATAAGAGGGGTAAACGAGCAGTCGGAGTCATTTTTATATGACTACAGATGCCCATAGACATCCGCATAGAGGTTGTACAGATACATTGCCCTTTCTCCTTCCCCCTCCAGGGGCCACGTGTTACTTACACACCGCACGAAACGCGACAGCCTAGCTGTCACGCCGGTATTGTCTAAGCTAGAGTTACATCCCCGGTCGTGCCCGTGTTTCGCTAAACTTTGCTTTCGTAAATATGACCATTTCCTAAGTAAAATATATTGAAAATTTAATCTTTTGGAAAAATACAAAAATGCGATACTACCAACTTCTAGTTGAATCCTTAAAACATACAATGTGTCTGTAGTTATGTGGGCATCTTATATACTTGTCTATAACAATTTTTCAACACATATTTATTTTGGAGTTCTTATATACTTGTCTATAACAATTTATCAATACATATTTATTTCGGAGTTCTTATATACTTTTCTATAACAATTTATCAATTTATTTCGGAGTTTGGACAAAATGATGTAACCTTTGATCAGAAGAGAACATAATTTTAAAAGAATAATTATAATTTTAAAAATGTTTGATGCATGAAATATTTATACTTTTTGTAGGTTTGGTTTACTGAACTATTGTAGCTATTAAAAGATAAGTACATTTTTTTATAACCATAATTTGCAATAATTTATAGAATAATCGTACTGGACTGACATTTAAAAAATTCTTTAATGTAATAAATAATATACATAATCACTTACCCATACTGGATCTGGATAATCACATAGCTCTGATATTTGCTTCTTAATTATTTCTTTATCCTTTTCAAATGAGCGGTCCAAAAACACAAACTCTGAGAACTTCCACATCCAACCAATGGGTGGCAAGTACTGTATAGACTTCTTTGCATATGCTTTACAGTTCTAAAAAATAAAAGTTTTTAATACAATTTCAATTTCCTTGACATAATAAGAAAAAAAATTTCGAAGTAATTATTTTGTCACAAAAAAATTTATGCAGACAAAACCCTGATAGTACTACAATTAAAAATACATCTTTGGCAAGTTTATATATCTCTGGTTTTGTTTTTGAAGTCCATACTTAGTATGTTATTGTTGATATCAGGACAGGGCTAGGGTTGAACCGGTGGTAGAATTTTTTTGACATTCAAAAAGCAATTTTTTAAATTCTATTTTGAATAAAAATATTTTGATTTTGATTTTGATTTTGATTATCTAATATTAGCAGATAATTTCTTAAAAAAAATTGATTTTGTACAATCCCATATATAAGACACACATTAGTGACATTTATTACTTGATAATGACAGAAGTTATTAAAAAATATATAAATAAACTACAAAATTGTCCACTCAAGAAATTTAATATATTTAATATATGGATGTGTGATGATATAAAATACAGATACTCACACCTAAGACTTCTATTCCATCACAAAAGTGCCAACCCATTAACCAATCTATTTCATAGCTGTGATTCATGATTAAATATCCATGTTCTTTACCATAATATTTGTCATATTCATCTTTTTTAATATAGATAGACAACTTTGTACCTGACCACCATTCTGACATAAAAACTAATTCTGAAAATTCAAGCACTTTTAAGTAATATGTTCTACAGATAAAATACATAAATATATAATTAATAATAACCAAACCAAACATTATAATATTACAAATCTATTAAGTAATGATATAGGCCTCTCAATATAAAATAATACAAAACTAATAATCTTTTGATTTTACTAACATTTTAGCCCTGTAACAATGCTTTAGTATGTGTTATTCCACTTAGCCTTATTGGATAATTCCAGCAGTTTATTATTCAACAAGTTATTTATATGTTGATGACTAAATACTCAATTAAATATATTTAAAACATATTCAAATATAAATTCTTAAATAGTACTTTTATACTTACGACAGTAAAATGAATATGAAAGATAGTAATTGATTTTTCTGTACAAATACTTATTAAATGGTCTTAGTCCAAAATATAATATTGCCTGGATAAGACTTAATATTAAACCTGAAGTGAAGTATGATATTGCAAAACATAATTGTATTACTGTAGATTGCTTCAATAAATTTAGATAGTACATATTTTGTCAGCTTCTTCGAGTTTTCATGAAACTAAAACAAAACATAATAATTAATTAAAACGTTATTTATATAGTAATAAAAATACGTAAATATATGTGTACCTATATAACACTTACTTACGTATTTTTATTACATAAAAAAAGTATATTTTATGAGGCGCATTCTACAGAAAATTGTATAGTAGTAGAATATAATGTAGCAAAGGATCGTATAATTAAAACAGTAAGGTAATATTTAATTATTATTATTATAAACAGTACATTAAGTCGTGTACGAAATATCTAATAAAATTTTAATTATGCTCCGCACTTTCGCTTGTCAAAACTTCACAAGTATAAATAAAATTGTACACACTTACATACTATTTATAACGATGAAGATATTTGTATGTATTTTGATAAAAAATATAAAATTTAAAATTCGTTACCAAAATATAACCATTGCAGTAAGTAAAGTTTTAAATTCACAAATAGAGACACGTTATTTATAGAAATTAAATACTACTTCAGGTAGCCGATCTATTTTCTTTTTATTGTAGATGTTAAAACTACAAATAACAAATCGCAAAATTTTAATTACGAATACTAACCAAAATCTCTTTTCCTTGCAATTTACAGACTGTGTTCAGTAATCAGTTGTTCACTTGTTCACTAATCACTGTTGTCGTTGGTATCTTAGTTTCTCAGTATAAACTCTATTGTTTATTACTGAAAATTAATCATCCATGTAGCTCACTATATTTGGCTAAATAGCTTCTTCCCTCGTATAAAAAGCAATTTTATATTTATTTGTTACTCTTCAGTTCTATATTGTTCGATCATTAAAATTATAGCTAAATAATAGTTTGACTTACATATATTGAACTATAATTAATTATTTACTTAAACAAATTTCAACCTTATAATATCCCCGTAACAATTTTAAATTAATGTGCTACTAATAGTTATCCTTTGTTCGTTCAGTGATTGTGATGATTTTTCGAACGTAAATTGTTAATAATTTATTAATTATAAAACGAATTTACTGAATCACTTGTTATGCTCGCATTACACAAACGGACGAGGTGTTCAGATTGTCAAAGTAGCGAATGGCAAATTCTGGTAGCTTTCCATGCGCTCTCTGTCACGCATCACGAAACAGTAAAGTGTATTGGAATTACTGTAATGCTTGTAATTTAATTACATAATAGGCTATTTGACACTATCAAAAATATACTACGAATTATTAATCCTACTAATATTATAAAGGCGATAGTTTGTGAGTGTGTTTGTTACTCTTTCACACAAAAACTACTGAACGGATTTTAATGAAACTTTACAGTAATATAGCTTTCATATCAGAATAACATAATAAGTTAAAATTTATAGGATTTTTTTATTATTTGGTTATAATATAACTGTCAAGTAAGTCGGAAAAAAATCAGCCCCCTGAGAGCAATATTGGCGTGCGCTGCCCTAATCGTTGGAGTTACACAAAGATAATTACTGTAGGATTATTTATCTTAAATAGTTCTAAATAAAAGTCCGCGACAGCATATATCTATCTTTTATGTGTAAGTCACTATGACCAAAATAGTGAAACAAACATTCAATTAAATTGGATATTTTTTAAAGATGCACATTTTAGAATATTTATCGAACTCTTATGAAAATTGATACATCTGTCACTTTACGTATTGAATGTAGATAAACTTTGTCTTTTACACTAAGTAATTTGGACGAATAAATTAAAAGTTATTATCACGATAAGATTGACTTAAACGGAATATCTAAAGCGCCTAAAATGCGCGGCGACAAATTCGATTCTCAAAGCGGTTTATTGTTTCTTACAATACGTATTTATTATATAGTTGAGTATAATATTAGATTATTTATAATAATAACAACACTATTTTTGAAGTCCGAAATCCACGCGGGCGAAGCCGCGAGCGCAAACTAGTAATAAATAATATAATAATAAACCGTATACAAGTCTATTTTATTTAAAATAATGCATATTTATTGTAAAATTTGCGAAATAAAGTAGCAATTATTTGTCAAAATCAAAAACGTTTTGTGATCGGTTGAAACTCAGACGACGTCACTGGCAAGTAATCTCTTACCGAACTGCCTAGTGTTTACACTTTGTCACTTGCGTTTGACGTCAATCTAATCATATTGCGCCGCCATAACAGTTTGCATTGTTTTAAGCGCGAGTGTACTAATTCAAACTTTAACATTGTTTTTTGTTGTTAATACTGCTTATTATCTGGAAATATTTATGTAACGTGTTTAACAAGTCATAAAGTATGAATAAAAAAATCAAAAAATAATATACCCTATTACAGATTAAAACGTATATTGTAGAAAGCAATATATTCTCTGTAGTAAAAATAAAAATATTGTCTGATCGACCGTTCAAAGATGAAACTATGAATAGAGCAATGGATAGGGAATAAGCTTCTAGACTGCGACGCTAACTAGTGACTGAAATGTAAACCGAATGCTAGCAAATTGTCGTTTGTACGTATGATATGACATAATTTATGTCAACTTGTCATAGGGAACGTGCACGAAACAATGAAGCAGCACTTTCGCCACCCTAGTGATCCTTATAAGAATGTGTTAGCAAAACACTAAGCAAAAGCAAATGACAATGACAAGTTGACATTAATGTCATATCATTCGTAGAAACGGAAATTTGCTAGCATTCGGTTCACATTTCAGTCACTAGTTAGCGTGGCAGTCTAGAAGCTTATTCCCTATCCATTGCTCTATTCATAGTTTCATCTTTGAACGGTCGATCAGACAATATTTTTTTGTATTCTCATATTCAAAATGTGCGGTTTTAAACCTTTCCCCTTGTATTTTTTAATTTAGATATCGTTATCGTTACATAAGCGGCCAGGACAGGTTGGGTACGAGAAATCGTATGAAATCGTAGACATAGAATACAATTTTATAATCTCTGTCTAGGCAAGAAATAGAGTTCAGTGTCAGATGGCATTACCTAATACCTGACAATTGACATTTGACATCGTATATTTTGTAAATTTAACGAGCGATGTTTCAAAATCCTAAGTTATCCTTATAACCTTTAAATTTGAATTTTTTTGTATTTTGTGATAATATTAACTTCCATTATTTATAACTTAAGAAGTCACAGAAAGAAGTTTTTGCTGGCAATTGAAATTAGTTATACATAAAATAGTATGTAGTAGTGTTTTCAGTTTTATGTAACCTTCAGAGACAAACAAATAATTATATTGTAAACGATATGGGAACTTGAATGAAAAATAAATGCGTTATTTAGTAAATTTCAATGTAAGTCTAAAGTAAAAATGTGAAAAATGCTATTTAAATACTTGACATTATTCAATAATTGAATTATAGTTTACAATGTTACTTTCAAACGCTCTTTATAGATTTTGTCGTATCTCTAAACAAAAAAATTATAAAGTTGCTTTCAGATTTAGGAGAAATTTAAGTTTTTCATCACATACTTCCATATTGGGCATAGAAACTTCATGTGATGACACAGGTTGTGCAGTGGTTAGTGGGGACGCAAAAGTTTTAGGAGATGCACTATATTCACAAACCAGAATACATGTTAAATATGGTGGCATTAATCCTATAATTGCTCGTGACCTTCACAGAGAAAATATAGAACGTTTAGTACAGAGTGCTTTAGACAAATCTAACAAGAGAATACAAGACATAGATGCTATTGCAGTAACTGTGAAGCCAGGACTGCTTGTCAGTTTAGAAATAGGTGTTAAATATGCAAAGTACTTGTCGAAAATGTATAATAAACCTTTATTGCCCATTCACCATATGGAGGCTCATGCTTTAGTAGCTAGGATGTTTCATAACATTACTTTTCCCTTTCTGTCTTTGTTGATATCAGGCGGTCACTGTTTGCTAGTAGTTGTTCAAAATGTACAAGATTTTCTATTGCTGGGTAATAGCATAGACAATTCACCTGGAGAAGTATTAGACAAAGTAGCAAGGAGAATGAAATTGAAGAACATCAGAGCTTTATCGGATATGCATGGTGGAAAAGCTATAGAAATAGCAGCAAAAGAGGCTAGTAATGCCAACCTATTCAAGTTTCCCATTCCTTTAATAAGAGAGCGAGATTGCAACTTTAGTTTTAGTGGACTCAATGAAGCTTTTCTGAAACATCTGGCTGTGAAAGAGTTAGAGCATAACATAGCTGGAGATGAAATAATTCCAGAAGTACATGATCTTGCTGCAGCATTTCAAACAGCAGTAACAGAACATATATTAAATCGGACCGAGCGTGCTATTATGTTCTGTCAAAAACATAAAATATTGAATAATGAGAACAGAGATATTGTTGTCTCAGGTGGTGTTGCCTGTAATGATTTTATATTCAAATGTATTGAAAGTTTAAGTAAGAAATATAACTGTTTGGCTTATAGACCACCACCTAAATATTGTACTGACAATGGTGTTATGATAGCTTGGAATGGTATAGAAAAAGTTAAAATGGATCAATGTGATTTTACTGGTTCTATAGATATAGATCCAACTGCACCATTAGGAAGAAACATTATTCATGAAGTAAAGGCAGCAAATTTAAAATGTAGAGTGACAAGGGTAAAAAAGTTAAGAGTTGCATTAAATATTTAAGCTTGTAATTAATAAGTGTATTATATTTATTTTTACAGTGTATTACTTCTCAATGCCAAATACATAAATCAATATTAACACAATAGTTTCTTTTATTTTTATTAAAGTATAGCTAATAAATATAAATTATATTTGCATTGGTGTTGAATTCATGGTCTACTTGGCTGCTTGCAGATCTGAAAACAGAAAAAAATTAGAACATTAACTCTTTCATTATGAATTCAACTCATCTTTTCATTTTCTAGTGAAGGTTGTATTTCACAATATAAGTGTATTTAAACCAGTTCCTTAATATGCCCGCATTGGCAAAATAACGCAACCCAGGTTATGTGCTTTTGTCATGCACATGCTTATTGTATTTCTGAACCTTAATTTATCATATAAAGTATCGATTTTTTTTTCTCTCTAATAATAGAGCCCAATAAAAGCAAACCAAAATAATGTAGTCCCAACTGAATTCATTAGGATCTGAAAACTTTAAATGCCTTTTCTCAACTTTGCTACTTTTCAGTTACGCTATTTTGTCATGAGAGGGCAGTGCGGTAGACAGAAAAAACATAATGCTATGTTAATTCACATTCCTTACACACTGCCTTGATTCCTTCCACATTCATAACTCTCCTTGCAAAAAATATGCCTAAATTAATTTTAATAACTTCAGGGGTAAAAGGGTATGTTAGTTTATAATAGCAAACAGACATTAGTAGCACTCTTTTTAAAATCAAAATCATGAGCACAGAGTTAAAACTAGTCTAAATGCAGACAAAACAATACTATAACTTCTAAATCAATGTAAGTATATGGACAATCACTTTGTTGTGTTAAAAAACACTTGTGTATAGTTCTTACTTTTGTTATATTCTGACTTACAATTTTAATCCTTTTCATCTGAAAATGATAGCAATTTATTAATATAGGAACATTATGGACTATATACACTTTCCTGAAATTTCCAGTATCAGGAAGCAACATAATGCAATTTATATCTCTAGACACCTTATCATATTCCTGGAACAGTTAGGTCTTAAGAAAGCTACGTCTTGATTTGTGAATATAAATTAAATCATGTTTCATTTCACTTACTCTCCAGTAACAAAACAGTGCCTTGATCAACATGTATCAATGCTTAATAGCATTATACATAACAATAAAATACTACATGATTATATGAGCTACATTTGCAGGCTTTGTTAACTAAATTCTGTTTTAAATTTTGGATATAAGTAAGTCTAATTAATATTAAAAAATGTTACTTAATGAAATATTTTTTAAGAAGTTTTTAATGCCCTTAGATATTTCTAGATAGGTTAGGGTTATTAAAAAAAGAAATGATATTGTTGATTGCAGCAGTAGATTACGTTAATGTTATAAATAAATAAAATGGAAGTATAATGTATGCAATTTATAGCAAGCATAATTATTAGTCAACTATTTGATATTTTAGAAAAATATTAAATAGAATAGAATCTTGAAAGAATTCTGCATCATACCTGATCTAATAGAAGGTACCTACTACAGCCATACCAGTTTATTATGAAACCTTTAGTTGGTGGGAAATAGGTGTTTTGTTTAGATAGATGAATGGGATAGTTGTTGTCTAATTTATTAATTCTTGTTGTTATAACCAAATATTCGGAGACACCAAATATTTGGTTAAAATAATTCTTTTTCCAATTTTAATAAAATAAATATTAGAAAAAGTGACGATCATCACTTATCAGTAGTACCTATCGGTGCCATGATTGTTTTGAATTTTAAGAATATTACCAAAATTTCTCGTTTTATCAGGCAACTTTGTAGGTATTTTTAGATAATGTAAATTGTTAATTTAATACTTACGGGCTGGACGGCCATTGGCCCATGGGGTAATACGAACATGGGATTCATCTCTTCGTAGGGCTTCAGTTCTTAATTGTGGTTTTAATGAACGCCGCAAGATTTTAGCAGCAATGTTGGAGTAGTTTATGTAACTAGAATAAGACAAGATTTTTATTGCTGATGCACTTATAGGTGATACTATTTAATACTAATGTTCACTTACTTTAAACCAGCTTGCCTCCACGCGCTCATGTTTTCCAATTTATATTTTACTTTTTATATTAATAAAATCTACTTTACAGTAGATTAGACAAAAAGTTGAAAACCGAATCCGTCTTTCCAAATCCAAAATGTGAATTGTGATGTAATCAGTGTTGCCACTGTTTTAAACCGATACAGTATTCACTCAGAATTTGACATGAAATAATAAATTATTCAATGTCATTAATTTTAACTTTTGATTCTGAAACATCTAACAGACACATTATGTAAATGAATAGTAATTAAAATTATTTAACAGCCAAATGTCTATTTTTATGTTAAACAAATAGTAGTTTTTTTCATTTTTGCGATAGTTTAAATTCTTGGTCTCTGTCGATGAAATAAGATGAAACAAATTTGTCAAAAAATCAATCTTGTCAAATTTGAACTTATTGTCAATGTTTAAAAAATGTTAATAGGTTGGCAATTGGGTTAATAATTATTAAATAGTTTTAAATAATTTAAATCGTGGGACCACTTATTTAAGTAGAGGTAGAAAAAAATAACTTTTTATTATTTTTTTTTATTATAAATACTAATATACTATAAATATGCAATATGCGCGCCTAAAGTTTTCCACGTAGACAAAAAATAAATTCTATTAAAATTCTTAGTTAATTAGTGCTTTTACAATATCATCTATTCATAATGATAACAAATATCATCTAAAAAGATGAAATAAAATAACTCTCTATTACAGTATCTTCACGTCATTTTCAGGATCTATTGCATTTTGTTGAATTTTATTATGGATTTAAATAGTGATAGAGAACCACTGCTCACACAACTTCAGACTAAACCACCCACAGTTCGCTGTGATTTAGTTAACGAATGTCAGCAGTTTCTTAAAGCTGAAGACGGAGGTGGTGATGCACATAAAAGTATGAATCCTGGTAGCAGCAGCTCTACTGATAAAGGTGAATATTGGGAATGTATTCTATTATTAAAAACTTAACTATTATTTATGATTTGTATATGAATTCCATTAATGTAATTTATGGTTATGGTTATGAACTAATACATTTTTAAACTACATACATACTAATAAATGTAACTGAATAATTATTATACACGAGATTCAATAAAACACTTAAATTTACATGCGAGAAGCTGTGTAGAAAATTACTTGTGTAAATACATACATGGTTTTGAATAATCTCAATTTCACTGATGTAGCAATTAACTGTTAACACAAAGAAAATGTAGGCAACATTGTAAGTAGTATACAGTGAAAGCCTTGAAGTATATTGGTAGCCAAGGTCAAATACTTAACTTATTGGGCTTCTCAACTCTCTTTTAAAATAAAGTCAGTCCTGTTGTATCTTCTATGAATATTTGTACTAGTGTCTTTGAAAATTGAAGTATTTCTTATTAATTAATCATGGCCAAGAAGAGACATGCAAAATTAAGATGTATGTATTTGGTTTATATTAAATATAATGTATTATTATAATTCTTGTTTATAGTGAGAATCTTGATAAATTAAATATAAAAAATCCATCGATTTTCACGATGGCATTTGAGCTGTGCTACATAGTACAAGGCTGTAGGTGTATCAACATTTATTTCGATAAATAAATTAAAAAATATAAAAAATTTGATGTTAAAAAAAATATTAAATGTTTCTGCAGTGTGTTACACTCTCCTTATTGTAGCACAGGCTGAGATAAAGTTCACAGATTATATTTTATTTCAGGTAAACATGTTCCTGCAGCTCCAAATCCAACAAATGAAGTTTTGAAGGATACCACAAATTCAACTGATAATAAAATTGAAGGTAAATAATTTTATGTGTGTGTACCATGTACACTTGTACATCAACAACTTGTCTCTAGGTATTTCAAACATGAGACAGACAACTACAGTCTGCATAAGCAATTTTATTTACATAAGTAAATAAAATAAATCACAATTAATTTTGTGTAGTGTGCTTTCAATAATTAGCTTGTAAGCAAACTAATAAAATATATACTATATTATAATATAATACACTAGTCTAAATATATATTTTTTACAGGTAATGATATATTATTAGATGACAATATTGAAGAGGTTGAGAATGAAGGATTACCTAGTACAGTAACTATACTAGATGCTCCAGATGGAGGAAAAGTTTATTTGGTAGGCACAGCTCATTTCAGTTTGGAATCCCAGGAAGATGTTTCAAAGGTATGTTTTTTGATAGAAAGAAAATTAAAAAAATTAGTATTATGAATTGTGTAACAAGGAAAGAAGATAGTGGGTTCAAGCAGCTATATATATAATAGATAGACAGAAACTTTATTTGCAATTACAAACAGCACAATCACAAAACAGGTGTTGTTGGTGACTTTTATTAGCTGGTATAGGGTGTGCATATGATCTATTGTAGTATGTAATGTAATAATAGCCTGCTCAAAATCCATCTTTTGGCTATTGTTTAAACAATACACTTGTTATTCTCTTTAGTATGAATTTTGAGAATATATTGTAGATGTGATAGGAATATGAGAATCGGGAACATACTAGAATCTGATGATCTGAGAGATGTACCAATTTGTAGACTTAGCATAATAAGAAATCCATTTCGGGGGCAATGTGTATATGGCTCTACAATAGAATCCCAGAATGTACCCAAAAACTTTAAATTAAGAAATTTAAAAAAGTTGTTAAAGAATTGTGGTAAGGCTTATTATAAAATAACTTACTATTAAATTATAAAAATCGTAATTGATTGTATATCTTTGTATAATATGATAATGTATTTGTACTTTTATATTTGTAAATACTTTCACATGAGGCCCACTGAGTTTGTTTCGCCGGCTATAATTAGCGAGCTATAATTTTTGATTTTCAATAAGTGATTTGTATAATTCTATTTTGAATAAAAACATATTCATTTTTTTTATTTGGTATAAGCCTTATATGCCTATAGTTTTCTATGTTCTCCATGTTATCTTTTTTGTGTATTGTAGTGTATGGTATCCATTGTGAGTATCCCCTCACTTCTGTTTTAAATATGCTGTTGTCCTCATCGGTCTTCAGTTAAAAGTGATTTTATTGTCTCATTGCTGATGTTGTCCGGAGCTGGAGATTCGTCTTTTGTTTGGGTGTTAGCTTTGTCAACTTTCATATAGTTGTGTGGGTTGTGTTTCCTCTTTGTGTTCACTGTTTACATTTGTGTATGTCGTTTTTAGATGAGTTGTAGAAACGTATGAGATTTAAAAAAGGAACTGCAGTAGTGTGGATCCGATGAAATCTATATTGAAAATGTGCTAGTCACCCCAAGTTTATGCCTGTCAGCAGCATGCTGACATAGCCACTCTACAGATGCTATAATCTGAAGGGATTTGTTGTGCATTTTTTATATAATCATCATAAATTTATTAATATTCCCATCCACTATAACTCTCTTTCTGTATGAACTTTACACATTAAAATTTATAAGCCCACTAGTTGTTTTCTACTAGATCCAATGCCACTGTAATGACCTTTTATATTATGTGTGGTTCTATACTGTTCTTATATGAATGGCTTCATCACAAATCTTATAATCAATGTATTTGTTTCAGGTTATTAGACATGTAAGTCCCCACATGGTAATGGTGGAATTGTGTGAGCAAAGGACTAATATTTTATTGCTTGACGAGGAAATAATATTAAGAGAAGCTAAAAATATTAACATTGCGAAAATAAGGTAATATATTTTTATATTTGTCATTTAATTCTATCCTTTTTTTTGAATATATATTAATCGGCAAATGAGTTGGTGCTAGATGACTACCGCCACCCATACACAACTGCAAAACAGAAGATGATGCAAGTGCGTTGCCAGCGTTTGTGCAAAGTGTATGCTCTTTTATTGAAAAACCTCAAGGAGTATCGATTCGGAAATACCCAGGGTGGCAGTGGATGGAAGGAAACTTAACTTAACTTACGGACATCGAGAAGGTGAGGATGAAACTCGAGTTCTGGCAAGATGTCCAGACAGTGAAATTCCGCTGCGGGTACTAGTCGGAATAGCTCCTCGATACATTCCGTGAAAAATATACAAGGTTGATAAAAGCGAGAGGCATTAAATGGAACCACATATTTAGTGTATTATTTTTAGGGTATACAACAAAAATCTGATCAATGGGAGCAATAGTTTAGCCACAGAAATTTTTAAAGTTTTTTCTCACGTCGTACACGTTGTATCATCAGCTGATAGAGCTCCCGACCGCCTTCCGCGGGGGTCATTCACCCCATGCGAGGTGTAGCTTCCCGGTACAAAGTATGATTACATTTTTTCGCTATGTAACTAGTTTGTAAAAAGTATTTTCGTATACTTGCCGAAAACTTTTTTTAAATAGTTTCGGATTAACTATAGGCACTTATCCTACTAATATTATAAATGCGAAAGTTTGTATGTTTGCTTTTTTGTTTGTTTGTTTGTTACTCCTTCACGCAAAAACTGCTGAACCGATTGTCATGAAATTTTGCACGCACATAGAGGATAACTTGGATTAGCACATAAGTTATAGTTATAGTTTTTATCCCGAAAAATTGTTCCTATGGGAAGATTTTCTATTTTCCATGTGATCGAAATTTAGTCGGGCGAAACCGCGGGGTGCATAGTATATAAGGTTTGATTGAATGCCTCTCGATTTTATCAATCTTGTATGACGTTGAGCGAGCTGACCACGGTTTGTTTTTTTTTGGATTGGAAGTCATACTAAAATATTTTATAGAAATTCAATGAGTGAATGATTTTGTATGATCGTATGATTGCAATAAAATGATTTTCACAACCGGCGTGTATGAAAAGAAATATGAATGTAAAGGAAACAAGTCAAGTGAGAGAGGATCGTGATATGTGGCACTGAACCCTCTGCCTACCCCGTGCGTGAAGATGTGTTGTTATGTCAATTACAAAATAATAATTCGAAGCATGATGCAAGTGTACCTATACTTTGCAGGGCAACAATCGCTCAGAATGGTCTATTCAACGGACTGATGTACATTCTCCTGCTGGACATGTCGGCACATATTACGCGGGAGTTGGGGATGGCGCCTGGAGGCGAATTCAGAAGAGCTATGTCTGAGGTTATATTATGTTTTTCTATTCACCCTATGTTGTCCCACAGCTGGGCAATGACCTTCCCCAAACTTCGCCAACCATCCCGGTCTTCTCCCAACAGTTTTTCTCGAAGGCATCGATAATTATTAATTATATATTTTATACTATACTAGCTTCCGCCCGCGACTCCGTCCGCGCGGATGTCGGTCTTCGCGTGGATGGATTTATTTTTTTTCTACGTATTTTTCCAGGATAAAAAGTATCCCATTTTATGTCCAGGATAATAAGGTATAATTATACCAAGTTTCATCGAAATCGAACCTGATGCCTTCACGTGATGCCTGAACATACAGGCAGACAGACAGACAAAAAATTTTTAAATCGCGTATTTGGGTTTGGTATCGATCCAGTAACACCCCTGCTATTTATTTTTTCAATATTTTCAATGCACAGAATTGACCTTTCTACAGATTTATTATATGTATTATTATATAGATTACTGTTTAGTTGTAAGCAAGTTCAACGACTGTCACGAGATCCCGGGTTCGCATCCCGGGTGGGACCTAAAAGTGTTAGGAGCGTTCAATTTTTAATAACAGTCCGGAGTCAGGAAGTTGGCGGTGGGATACCCCGGTGCCTCGGAGAGCATTGAACCCGTTGGTTCTGCGTCTAGTCTCTCTCCGGTCGTGTCGGACTGCCGTTCCATCGGAATATGAGAATGAGGGAAGCGAGTCCATTTGTGTCTGCACACACACTTGTGCATAATGTTCTACGCATCTGGCCAGTTCTATAGATGTGGCCACCTTAGACGAAATTCAGCTAGGACCATAGATTTAGAATGTACAAGATACACAATGTCAGAACAGAGGCGAGACAAAAAAAATTTTTGATAAATGTCAGAATTACTACATAAACACTTACATGACTTTGTCCTTTGATTATATACGCGTCTATATGGAGCATTTCAAATAAACATCGCAAAAAAAAAACGCCTCATTTTTGGCACAATGTGTGAGTGACAGTTATGTACAGATTGTTTTAAAACCGTCAATGTGTGCGTGTAAAGGGATACCAACAGCATAAAAAATTACCCTTAATTTTGTTACTAAATCAGGAGGAACTAACAGCAAACAATAAAATAGGAATATACATATGAATATATGGTCTATATAGATTTTTTTAAAGAATGTATGCTAATTATTATTAAAAATAAATTATGATTTTATATTTTTTTTATCAATGAGAGAAAGAGTTTATTATTATTATCAATGAGAGGATTTCCGAAGGTAGTTTTAGTTTTATAGATCGCTATTTAAGTATTAGAATTTTTTTACTTGATAATAAGACTCCAAATATACTATATGAATCAGTTTTATTTATTTACAGTCAGTGTTACATAATATAAAATATACTAACAATA
>LUGF01056791.1:662499-691371 GCA_001625245.1 Calycopis cecrops | reverse complement strand
AAAATTTACTCGGATCAAACCGCGGAGGAAGCTAGTTACAAAATATAAATAAATGTACTCTTACTTATTTATAAGAATAATTATCAAATTAATTATGTAATTGTAATTATTCGTTGTATATTAACATTAGACATTAATGCACCATGACATTTTTTTTCTGCGCCTGTTTATGTGCTGGTGACGCCATCTAGGCTGCGCTTTGCGTTATTGGCCTACCAGCACATATGCATACTTCAAATATCGACAATATCCGACAAAGTTTACATATGTATAAATAATTTATTATAGCAATAGTTTGGCTGTGATTTAGCATTTAGCGTCAGTTCTCAATCTGACAGTCCCTTATAATATTTTATTACTATTGCTTTTATTCGTTCAGTAATTAACTCGAAATTTGTACATTTCCAGACCAAAAAAATACCTGGCTGTAAATTGTTCCTTGGAGACCGACCTATAGACATAACGATAGCAAGAGCATTCCAATCGTTGTCGGTGCGGGAGTTTGGTCAAGTTGTATTTCATCTGACGAAGACGAAACCCCACCCTACGAAGTTAGTAACTGTGTTGTAAACTAAACTGTTACCTACTTAGCAGGGGCGTAGCTACCGCCGTATCTGCCGTATCAATTATACGGGGCCTCCGAGCGACCGGGGCCCCCAACGTGCGTAAACAAATGTTTTTTTTATAAGAAATCTTTTTTCGTGAGGGTCCCCAAACCAATTTTTATACGGGGCTCCGCCAGAGCACGCTACGCCACTGCTACTTAGTATTCCGACGTAAGAGTTTCCAATAGCCCATGGGGGACGAAGGGGCATAGCGCATCTGTGTAATTTCTACGAGGATGTCGATGGGCATGTAATAATTAAATTGTCTTGTTTGTCCCACTGTAGTATATAAAGTAATGAGGGTAAGACTCAACTCACAAAGTCACAGAGTAAGATAATTGCGACGTAATATTTTTCATACCACATGAATCGATAAGGTCGACAAGTATTAGTTTACTGTAGGTAACCATATTTATCGCTAGTACGAGTATTTTAAAATGTAGTTACCAATCTATCTTGGTTTTTAGCACTAACATTATACCTTGATTGTGAAATAAGGTTTCGTTAATGATTTTCCTCGATTGCGTCGATGCATTAACTAAATTGTAGGCAAGCAATCCCATTGGCAATAAGTCCTTGATAATTGATGATCCTTAAGTTCTCTTATTTGTCTACAATAATAATTATTTTGACCATTATAGCTACCGCGATATCGAAATGTATAAGGACCAACACTTTATTCAAACACAGTTTGATGAGATGTCGAAAGAGGTGCCGGCTTTTAAAAAGATTTTTCACGTGTTCGTAGACGAACGTGATAAATGCCTAGCATTTTCCCTGCAAGAAACAGTGCGTTCAGGCAAGTTATTTTTTTTTCTAAAGTCTCAAGTTTGGAAATAGGGGATAATCCAAAGTAAAGGTAACGTTCCATTCTATGCCAGCATGGTATACGCAAATCTAAAATATTGCCGAAATGCAAAATGCAATGTGGTTAGCACTAAAATTATTTCATTAGACTGCGACTGGTGCAAGAGTAGTTACCTATGCCACAGCTCGACAGCGGCGGCGGCAGTGGACGTATTTAGAGAACGGTTAACGCCCAACTAACATTTAGGTAATAAGTTAAGGGCTATATATGTGCAATGTGTCCAGTAACCAGTGTCGGAGACTTTAATAGTATAAGATATGGCATTTTTGAAGTGAAAACTTCTTTAGCGACGTTGAGCACTTTTTCTGTAACGGGTAAAAAAATCTTAAACTCGCTTCAGGACACGTGACCGTCAGATTTTTTCGTGAAGACGTCGAATGATCGAAATCTTAGTACAACGAAATACAAAACTACTATTGATGCGGACTGCGGTCTTTATTAGAGATTTGAATAGGTTCGAATCAAAACTGTTCGTTTCTTACTTCAGCTACTATAAACCTATCGTACCAGTTTTAGAGATTGGCGATGATAGTTCTGGTAAAATGATGGCGAAAAAGTCGTTGAAATTATGGACGAAAGTTGATTTTTCTGACAGAAATTCTTTTTAATGTATAATTCGCGCCGCAATTCGCACCGCGCTGTTAGTTGTTACTAGTAGCCAGGCGGATACATTCTCTATCTTTTGTTTTCGCTGCTCACCGCGCCGCAACTCTCACCGCGGTTGGCTGTGGCCAGGTGGTACCAAACGACACCGACGTAAAATGACGCAAACTTTAGTTGTTGTCACCTTTCGATTGTAGTGAGAGCTCCGGTTGGCCCTAAAAATTCATGACAGCACCGTCAGAGTTCTTCCCGCTGTCAGCGTACGTTTGCTGCAAAAATCGGGTATGTCAGCCACCTGAGAGCACACCAGCGAAGCTCTCAATAGTCTGTTTATAAGTCGCTGTGGCCGAACACGGTCGGGAACTAACACAATTACAATAATACTTATTATCGCATGAGAAACTCGAACGAGACGCGCGGATTCACGCGACTGCGCGAGAAGTCGCTGGAATCCGCAAGAAGTCGCGAGAATTCGATAATAAGTACTACAGCAATGAAAATAAAGTTTAAATTTATATGACACTGAAAGTGCGCTTCGCTGCGCTTCACCGCGCTTTTGGTGTGAATTGACCCTAAACAGAAGACAAAACTAAAGCGTCCCTCTGTTGCATTCTTTGTGAATTTGTGCAATGTAAGACTAAACTGGACTAACAAGTTAAATTTTTTTTTTGACATTTGAATATTAATTTTAGCTAAATTTAAATTATTTACTTTTAGTTAAAGAGCCGCGTATTTTAGCCGTTGTTGGCATGGGACACGTTCAAGGCATTACCAAATACTACGGAAAAATGAAGCTTGACGATATAGTCCCATTATTGGCGTAAGGTTTTTTTTATTTATTTATTTGGCAAGCTGAGAGAAATGTAATGCTTTTAAACATTCCTAGTGTTGCTGGTGTAGTTTATTATAGCGACCTCGTGGTCAATTTAGGGAACTTTTGTGCATTCAAACAATTTTGTCATAAATATTACTGGCAGCAAATAAATATACCTCAATCACAATAAGACCCCTGTTAGCAACAAAGTAATAAAAGGCGTAATTCATATCAATTCCTTTATTTATATTTCCGTGGTGCATAGTAGCCGGGCTTCACCTGGCTGCTCTCTCTACTTGGCTTATTTAAGTCACTGCAATCTTGTACTGTCTCCCGCTATGATTAGGTAGAGAAATTGGAGTTACTTCCTGCTCCTCCTACTTTCTTCTGATTAAATTCGTTGCGGGTCCCAAGACAGACTTAGCTTTTCCCTCGGGCTCCCTGCGATCATATCAAAGGGTCAAGTGTGGTTGCCGCTGTTGATCCTGGCGATACAGGAGTAGCAGCGGTGGGAAAGAGTGGTGGGCAACGCCCGTCAAAAAAAATAGCAAGAGGTAGTGCCATATTGCACGAATTGGGCGGCACGACCGGGCAGGTACCTCTCGCTTACACGAGGTCGGCGTAAAGTGACAGCTGTTCTGTCGCGTGTTGTGCGGTGTATGTAGCCGGTGGCCATGGAGGTGGGAGGAGAAAGGAGGGCAGCGCATCTGTATAGCCTCTATGCTGATGTCTATGAGCTTCGGTCGTCATGAAAATGGCTCCGACTGCTCGTTTGCCCTCTATATCATAAGGGGGAAAAAAAATGTATCAGCTGTCAGTCCCAGTTTGCAGTCACAGGCTGCTTGCATCCAGTGGGTCCTTATTTATCTTTGAAGTGCCACTCAGTTTTCTTAAAATATATATTACAACGCTTTTGCTATTTCATAGGTTCGTCTTATACCTAACTAATAGAAGACAAAAAAGTCTTCGCTTATCCGACGAACTGTAGAGGCGAGAAACCGCCGTCAGTATTAGGGCCTTTCGAAAAAAAAAAATTCATAGGCACGAATTTGACATCAATTTAATTTCTTTTCAGCAAATAGAAACAGATTAGAGTACCTGATGATATATCATCATAATCATCATCAGCAGGACGTTCACTGCTGACATAAGCCAAGTAGTATTTATAAAGACTTGTTTTCGAGGTAAGAATAAAGCACTACATAATATAAAACAACGTCGCTTTCCGCCGTCTGTGTGTCTGTATGCTTAGATCTTTAATATAACGCAACAGATTTTGATGGGTTTTTTAATAGAGTGATTCAAGAGGAAGGTTTATATGTATGTATCTTTTTCAAGTCCGAAATCCACGCGGGCGAAGCTGCGGGCGGAAGCTAGTAATGAATAAACACTTTAATTAAACTTAGTAGCTTTAAACCAATCATCATTATAGCCGGTTATTAAAAGAGCATACCTACTTCATTTTAATTTAATAACTTGGGTGCTCGTTGTTTTTGCGTCTCAATTGTTCTTCACCAAATGGAGTCGCCGCGAACGCAAACGCTTATAACACACAAGACTGTCCCATTCGGTCGGGGACGCTTTAGCCATCCGCTAAACATTAGTGTTTAGCAATTCTGGTGCGTACATTATTACACACACAAAAATAATGCCGCGCAGTAGCGTATAAACCTTGTGTGTCTCTGAAAAGGACCATTGGTAAAAATACCAATAATAGTCCTTTTCAGACCTTTGCAGTAGGGAACCCCTGTAGAGTGCATATCCGGTTGCTTGAATACTCAAAGGTTCTTTATTGACAATGAAAAACCTTTGGACTTACAGTCCAAATTAATTTATTTTTTGTATTTTCATTTCTGTTCAATTTTAAAATTAACGGTCGTTTTCTATACGACAGATCGATATTTTTGTCCCATATATCGATAATTTTCGGCATTAGGTACTGATTGTTAATGTATTTTTTTTGTTTCTATTAAAACACATTTTTAAAATTTCGTATTAAATCGATAAAATTTGCTTTTGTGTGGCTATATGAAATATTTATTTCAATGATATTAGATTTGAGACAAATAGCCGCCTATTGTTGAAGTAAAAATATTTTATTTTCAGCATCCATCCATCTTCTTACGCAACTGTGTAAAAAGTAATAAATTTACTTACTTTTTGTTTTACTTTTATTATCCACTTTTATTTAAATTTATTTAATACAGTTATTTCATTATGTTTACCTATATTTTTTGTCAGTGAGTATTATTATTACATTATTGTAATTCATTTTAATAAAAATATTAAATAAATTATGATAGTTTTATTGGATTACTAGATCCAGTAAGAAAATAAAAAGATAGAGATGTTTGACAAGATATAATATTAAATTATGTAATCGTCTTAGCAAAATATTTATTAAATATCAAATTACAAAAAAGTCCGAGGTATATCATGTGGTTAATAAGAATATTATAACAGGATTTAGGACGCAGTTTATAGGGGTTGTACTTATTATTGTACACACTATCCCACTTCCAGTATGTTTTTGTGGTACACTTTACGGGAAAAGTATAAGACTAATAATAAGGCTTTGGGCTTTTGAATCGTAATTTAAAATACATATGTTTAGATGTGTTATCTAAGTAATATTAAAATAAAATGATGAATAAAATGTTAAAAAACGCTTTTTCGCTAGTACATATTATCATACTCCACATATACATATACTCTTTGGAGCCGTACCACGATAAACTGATTTATCAAATGATTACAAGTGTGTTCCAGAAATCTCTCAGAAATCTCTCTCTCTCTCAGAACTTTTGTCAAATCCATACTGCGGGCAGCGGTTAGAACTTAGAAGTTTGACAAGTGACCTGTACTTACAGTAAATTTCGGAATGTAGCCGCAATGGCTGCGTTCCATTATGAGTTCACAACGCCCACGGTCACTACTCACGACCGTATACTTCGTCCGTTCCGTACTCACGACCGTATACGACCGTATATTCCACTAGCTAGTGAACGGATCCATCACGAACCCAAATGGAATGGGTTTTAAGGCATAGCGTTAAAATTACTAATGGCGGAATAGAAATAAAATTGAAAGGACCATCAACTTTAAGAATTATTGGTTATATTGCTCTAAACTGTCTTTATTTATTATAATAATTAATATGTGAAGCAAAAACTTCGGGAACATTTTTATGAAAATTGCGCGGACGGGAGAGTATGGAATTTGGCACACCTACCCCCTTATTAATAAACATAGTATAACTCTATCCAAGGAATAACCTAGTAATAAACTGACATCTGTCAAATTTCATAATAAAAAACACACTAGAAGTATGAAATTTGACAGATGTCAGTTTATTACTTGGTTATTACTTGAATATAGTTATTCCATGTTTAATAAGGGGGTTAAAGTTTACGTGTCAGAGAAGTGCAGAACGCTTTAATAATAATATTTATAAAGTACTTTAATTTAATTAAAAAAAAAGAAAATGTCTCAGTGTGCGTATGCGTCTGTACGAGGCAAACAATACTGGCTCTACCAGACTCAATGTTCGATTTATCAATAAACGTTTTTGTGTCCCGATTCATCTGACCTATCTGTAAAAAAAATTCTGGCCAAAATTCGTTGGATTACAAGGTACAGTGAAACCCAGGACAGACCGCGATCGCCAAGTAGAACAGCTTATGGTGTGTTTTGGGTTCTATGGTTTGGGGCGTTCTGGACCTCAAGTGGAACGAGCCCAATGTTATGTCTGTATGAACTGTCATAGTTTGTTTACATTGTTTTAAATTCTAGTATGTAATATCAAGTTATAATTTGTATGTAGTTTACTTAACCTCTTGCTGATTTATGCTTCTTATAATCTTAAAGAATGTTTATACCGTTAATACTATTCTGCTTCCTAAATATACCCTTGACTGAAAATAAAGAAAGTGGTTGCGGTTGCAATGTAGATAGAGGCAAAGAAAAATATTTACAGAAAGAAAGTGCATTGTATGACGACTCTGATAATAATGATTGTCCACTTGACTCTGTTAATAATGTAGATGACAAAATGATATTGATATCGGAGCATACTTATCAGTTCGGTACTGATGATGTTTTTATTGAGGCTGATATGGAGGGCCCCAAACGAATGGTGAAGTTAAAAAGTTTCTATATAGATAAGTACGAAGTTTCAAACGAAGATTTTAAAACATTTACTGATACCACGAATTATAAGACTGAAGCTGAAGTATTTGGTGATAGTTTTGTGTTCACAATATTCTTAAACGACACAGTCAGGGAGCAGCTCCAAGATTTTAGAGTAATGCAAGCGCCGTGGTGGTATAAAGTGAGTGGGACTAGTTGGAAAAGTCCATTCGGACCGGACACGGATCTGAAAGGTACAGTTAATTATTAATATTTTAATTATAAGTAAGTACTCATATTTTTTTTATTATTTAATAACCCGTGGTTTCACCCGCGTAAATTTCGATATATTCGAAAATAATAAATAATCCTGTGGCATCACATAGGAACATTTTTTCGGGTTAAAAACTATCCTATGTGTTAATCCTAATTACTTTCTATGTGTGTGTCAAATTTCATGAAAATCGGTTCAGCAATTTTTGCTTGAAGAAGTAACAAACAAACAAACAAACAATCTAACAAAGTTACAAACTTTCGCTTTTATAATATTAGTAGGATAAAACTTTGTTATTAAATAAAGGCTTTTTATTTTTTTATTTTTATTTATTACTCATAAATTATGCCTTTCTTACCCCCCTTCTCTGAAGGAGTGGTCAATCTTCTGGTTCTCTAAATGCAAGAGTGGTAGTGCACATATGGCGGTACACATACTTTAATATGACTTTCTCATTTTCACAAGTCTATAGATTTGGCCAAGAGACCAATAACTGTATTCTTATTATAAAATTATTTTCACATTTATAGGATTATAAGTTTTCATAAACAATTTAGGAATTTGTAATTAATTTGGTGAAATCATATAACTGTATAGAGCTGATGAACCACCCTGTAATACATGTGTCATGGAATGATGCTAAGGCCTACTGTTCTTGGAGGAATGCCAGATTGCCGACTGAAGCAGAATGGGAGGCAGCTTGCCGGGGTGGCAAAAATGATATTAAATATCCATGGGGAGACACACTTTATCCTGATAAAAAACATAGGTAAGTATTTTTTTGCCTGGCTACTGATATTCTTTTCCCTATGCACCTACCCCCCTTTCCATCAAAATTCAAAGGTTAAGGCAGGTTAGGCAAAAAATTAGAAAGTAAGTATATATTATAGACTTTATATTTTAGAAGTATATTTTAAAAGGTATTTTGAATGTATTTATATATTATGTAACTTTTCTTCCTCTGGGTTTATACTACCCTTTTTTTAAGCTGATTCACACAAATACTATATTTGTTATAATAAAATTTGCCAAGGAGAATTCATCATTGTTTTAAAAAGCATTTTGACAAAAGTTAAAATATTAAATAATAAAGCTCCTGATATGTAATGATAAGTCTCATGTTAACATTTCATATTATTTCTTTATTTTTGTTTTATCTAGCTAATGTCAACAATTTAATAACAATATCTGAATTATATCTAAATAACAACTCTGAAAATTAAACAAAATTGAAATATTAATTACAGGGCTAACATTTGGCAAGGAACATTTCCAAGTCACAATTCAGCCAAAGATGGCTTCATTGGCACAAGCCCAGTAGACATGTTTGTTCCAAATGATTTCGGACTGTACAATATGGCAGGAAATGTTTGGGAATGGACAGAAGATTCATGGCAAGGTTCAAATGTAAGTTTTTCTGACTAGTGATTTTTAAGCAAGAGGTAGTACGACTCGACTGGATACCAGATAAGTGGGAGTTGTCCTGTTGTGCTTAGCTCATTTTTTAAGTATCCATTGTCCAGCCCATGGAGTGGGAGGAGAAAAGTCGTAAAAGCATCTGTATATTGTCTATATCAGTGATTTTTAAACTTTTAGTCCCGAGAGACCATTTTGCAAAATTATCCTTATGCTGCGGTCCAAAAATTTTTGTCTGTCTGTCTGTATGTTCAGGCATCACGTGAAAACTAACGGTTCGATTTCGATGAAACTTGGTATAATTATACCTTATTATCCTGGGCATAAATTGGGATACTTTTTATCCTGGAAAAATACGTAGAAAAAAAATAAATCCATCCACGCGAAGACCGACATCCGCGCGGACGGAGTCGCGGGCGGAAGCTAGTATTTAATAAATATGCTCGCTTACGTATATTGCCTTGCAATGACGGTTACGCTGTCCCTTTGCGTGAGTTGCGCCTTGGAGATTAGAAGGGAAAGAGAGTAAGACGTTATATAGCCTTTACAGTTGTTACGGTCTTACAGATGTCACTAGTCATCAAACTACATTCCACCACTCTATCCAGGCTCCGACCAGCCTTCATCTCTAGGTATAAAATATATAAAATTATCGTGTTACAATGTTACCATACGTCTCCGAAACGGCTAGACCGATTCTCATGAAATTTTGTGTGCATATGGAGCATGTCTGAGAATCGGCCAACATATATTTTTCATCTTTACATATCCGTGGGATCGAAATTAACGCGGGTGAAACCGCGGGGGACAGTATATAACTTCTAGGCTACCCGAACCCACTTCGTTGGGCGTCAAAAATAAGAAAATTCCTCATAAATTTCACCCGTTTTGGGGTTGAATTTCTAAAAGTCCTTTCTTAGTGCGTGCTTACTTCAATCACGAAAGGAATCCCTGTACCATTTTAAAAGTTTCTAGGTAACAGCTTCCGCTGTGCGTTGATATATTATGTCAGTCAGGTTTGCCTATTATTGCCCAGAAGGCGTATGAACACTGGAGGCAACTATTAATTAATATTAATTCCTTTTCAGTCAAAAGAGAAGGTGAAGAAGGGTGGATCGTACTTATGTCATCGTTCCTACTGCTACAGATACAGATGTTCCGCACGCTCCCACAATACAGAGGACAGCTCCGCTGGCAATCTGGGTTTCCGGTGTGCTAAGTCTGCTTAACCCAGTGAGTTGCTGAACCTTCACACTGAATCTCACTAAACAATGTTTTTCGAATTTATTTTATCTTTGTACAAATATATCGAGTACTTAATGACTTTTTAAACCTCGCAATACGATCAAATCTGGCTATGGTTTTTTTTATATTATACTTTGTGTTATTTGCACCAGCGACTATTGCAAACTTATATCCATATTTTCTAGAATAAACATGTTGTTAGAACTGTTGTTTCTTTTGTAAACAAGTGCTCAAGTATTGCGTTATAAGGCGATTCATTTTAAATTAATCGTAGTATTGAAGGAAATAAGAAGAAATGTAATATGAATATTCTTTATATTACATTAATAAAAAAAAGGAAAAAACGGATTGTTTCTTGAATTTTTAATCTGTTTTCCGACGTGATCTTATATCTTATACTGTGGAGGCCAAGAAGTCTAATACAACTTCATCACATTGCTGTTAGTGCTCGTCGGGCGATTATACTAGGTTTGGGGTGGAAAGGGGAGCCTCTCTCTCTCTCTCGTAGATAGGAGAAATACATCCAGATATAAGAATATTTCAAATAGCTGATTTAACTTTACTCTATATTAATACTTTTGAGTGTGGACAGATAAGGTAACAGGAAATTATGTAAGCAATTAAGTTAATTATTAAATCGATGATAAATCTCATATTAACATATTTATGGCTTGGCAACTAACTCGTTTAATTCTAAACATTTCTAGAATAATATCTTAGTGAGGGTGTTGTTACAACGTAGGTACGTTAATGCAAGACAAAATGTAGGTAAAATACAAAAGAATGAGAGAAATATAAATTATAAGTACGTCCAGGCTGGCGCAGTGGCAATTTTTTTTTTAATTTATAAAACGTATTAAATATATTTCCGTAGTCTAGGGCTCGTAACACAATTCCTTACGGAACTTAGCACACTTATGTGGCGATTTGTCCACAGTTATTATTATGATTGTCTATCGCTTTGGCCTGGCACATTTTTGTTATATTGAGTTTTAAATCATATAAAAATTATGATTGTTGCCGTTCTAGCAAGATTTACAATATTTTATATAATAATTAAAATCAACAAACTATGCATGTTATTGCATAATTTTAGCAGTAAAAACAATAAATGTCTTTTGTTCTTTTTTTTTCGCCTTTTGGATAGGATTTGGCATAGATTTAGAATCCAAATTAAGTGAATTGAATTCTAAATCTATAGGATCTGCAAAAACGTGATACGGAAGTCTGCTCAGCCTACTCCGTAAGGATTCTGGCGCGAAGGTACGCTGTTATTTTGAAGGTGAAATTCCATACTTAGCTCCAAACTATAATTAAACCTTGATAAAAAATTTAACTAAGAGTCGGTTGACCCATTTTAGGAACCTATGTTATGGTCACCGCACACTTATTAACTCTGAAAGGGAACGTAACCGTATCACCTCGAGCCAGTATTCTTTGTATGAAACTCGATACTGCAACGCACACTAATCGGAACCGTAACGTAATCACCACGCCTCGAAAAGTGTTGGAAATACGGTGCCGATCCCTTTCCGAGTTGATAAGTGTGCGGTGATCATTAGTCGAAAGGGTTGTGAATTAAATGAAAAAATAAACTACAATATTTATATACTTTATTTGCATTTTTTGTAAAAAAAATCTGCAATGTACATGAACCGATTTCAATAAAAACTATTGAAAAACATTTTCATATTTACAATGGCGAGCTTCAGCTAACACTGCTAAAAAGCAGAATTTCAGAGTACAAAAAGCACCATAACTCTGATAAGTACAAAAATAAACGGAAGACTAAACGCGAGCAGTGTGTTCGGAGTCCAAATCAGCGGCTTGACACGAGTCCAGGGTTCGGCCGTTTTGGTAGCCACAGGAATACTCTAACTCAGACTCACAAATACTACATTGGAAGATAATTTCAAAAAGGAAACGGTTCCTTTCAGGTCTAGTCTGACTATTAATCCATTTATAGAGAAAAATACATAATCTTTAAAATAAAATACGTCACTTTAACTAGCAAAATTTCGATTATCTATAAAATTAAGACACATAAGTTTTACAATATGACATGTTTTTGCCAAGATGGCGGGCTGTTATTAAAATATCGTTTCTGACAAATGGCGTCGCTCGTATTATTTTTAAATATTTCGCCATTGGCAGTGTCGTATACATGGAAAGATTGAATAATTAGGTCGCTCGCTGAAATTACGATAAATTCATATTAATTTCTCCAACAAGAGATTTCAACGATCAAATCTATATTTCATTACAATTTACAAGACCCGACCATCCATACAATATTGTACCGTTTCCTTTTCTAATTGTTAAAACATTTGTGCAAATCTGAACTTGCATAAGTAACGTGGCTACCATTTGTTACCCGTAACATAATAAGGCCAGCCTGGTGACAAAGCCAGCCAGAACTTTGTAGGTTTTACACATTGTGCGTATGGGCATATTTGTGCGCTTGAGCAATTAGCGGGGCAGTATGCTAACACAGTTTTGGTATTGTAATTGCATCGAGTGTCTTTGCCCAGGATTCTTGCCCGTGCCAACGCACCGGTAATTTCAATGTAACACGGAATGTGTTAATAATATCATAATTAAACTAAACGCTCCCCAGTTTGTTAATACTACCAGAATTGTTTTCGATATTTGAAATTATAATCGAGCAATAGACGTTACAAGTAGTACTTGTGCTGTAGACAATAAAAAACTATTATCCTTTATACCTCTAGTGATGTTTTATCGATTACGCGACAAGTTCCTGCCATTGAGTCATAGATGGCGCTGATTCTGATTTACTACTGGGTAGTAAGGAGAATCCATGGAGAAATCATCGATAAAATAGCACCAGGGGTTATTTTATGTACACAATGTTACATCTTCTGTGGAACGCCCTTACCTACAGTCGATAGTCCTGCAAACTTTCCTCTGAAAATTAATTTGTAATACCTAAATAATTTAATGTCTGCAGAAGTTTCGACGCAATAATCGATACATAAATTAAAAATTATTTTTACGAAAATAAATACCCATCGCAAAACGTCTAATTAAAAAATAAAATTACATTGCGGTGCAGTTTCGCGAGTTACAACCGCAGCCGGATTCTCATAAACTATTAAAAAAATTATTTCACTAATAACATACATTTCATCTAAGTAGGGGACATTAATACAAAAAAATATGTCTTTTTTGTTCGAAATTTTATAAAATTATATATAAAACGGTTACAACAATTTACAACGTAAAATAAATATTCAACAACTCCATTTGTACAATCTGTTTGTTCGATAACAGTAAACCATCGGGGTCCCGGTAGACTTAATCTTTACCATCCAATTATGCGAATAAAAAAAAATTATAACATAATTTCACCCCATACGGCACCTAGACTAAAAGCGAAATATCTAAATGTATTAAAAGTATAAAACGCTATGCGATCACAAAACCTAGCAATACTTTAGTATCAGTAAAATAAAATGTACACCTCAGCAATCGCCTTACTTTATATACACTAGATAGGTCACATGTAACACTAATACCTACGGCGCCCAATATACACCATTGCCAGAGTTCTCAGTAACTCGATATAAAGGAAACAATCGACACGCCTTTATATCGATAAGAGCATAATATCGATATCGATAACATATTTACACATCACTATTGGAGCACACAAAATCAGCCTTGGCATAAAGTAAACTCAAAACGAACACAGTTTTGTGCGGGAAAATCAATCCAGTGCTAATAAAAAAACTGCAATAAATTTTGGGGCAGATGTTATTTCTCGTATTATTAATATAATCTATTGATTCCAACAAAACTGCTTCCAGGGATTATTGTAGTTCATTTAGAAATTTTACAATTTCCAATTTTTTATTACTTTACAGTTCACAGGTGGTTTTGGCCATGTCCACATTGATTTGGAAATCGCGATAATATTATATAGTTTTTAGCAGTTTTATTAATAGTTAATATTACTTAACCCGATAAACCGAAACCGTAGCAAAGCAAGTAAACCGCGTACCATTGAAACAGTTTTATTGTCATATCAAATCATAACCATATCGATATCGATTTTTTTGCGTTCGCTTCCCTATAAGGGGGCAGGGCGATGCGTGGGCGCATATGCGAGCGCACGAGCGTGTCAGTTCCCTGCGGGCAGCACTGTGCGCGCCCGCACTCTGCCGTTCGTGTGTCCGTTTGTATATCCGTTCTTGACCACTCCGTTCTTGTATGGCTCCTTTTCTTCTTTAAGTTCGTCTATTTCTGTGCTCACCGGTTGGACAGCTTTGACGGCAGGCTGAAAATTTACGTTTCAGTTAGTAGTACTGTAAAGTTTACAAATTAGTAGGTACAAGTTTACAGTGAAAAGCAAGATTGCTTAGAGGCACTTTTTACCTTAGTATAGGCGGCCGATGTCTGGGACATCGGGTTTTATTGGGAATTATCTTCAGAAGCTAGTTCGAAATTTGAAAGAAGTTACCCCAAATTTCGGTATTTTTTTTACTTTTAGTAGCATTTCTGTTCTAGCTTATATCACGACCAAATCGACTCTGTCGAGTGAAGACGCTTTGTTCAGTGCCGGTTTTTCCCCCCAATTGTATAAGGGTTAAACGAGCAGTCGGAGCCATTTTCATGATTACTGACACCCGTAGCATCTTTATAGAGGTTATATTCGGCTCCATGCATGCATGCAGCGCAGCGCTACCTCAAACTAAGAGTTTGATATACGAACTCACCCTGGATCTGCTGTAGGACTGGTTGTAGAAGTCCTTGAAGAGGAAGAAGAACATGACCGCGTGCATGCCTATCCACCAGACGAAGGCTCGCGGGTAGTCGCAGTCGATGAACAGGAGCTGGAAGGCGTGGACCATGATCCCCACGAACTGAGCCTGCAAAGTGACGATATATGGTTAGCGTCGATGACGTCATAGCGCTCTGGGTTGCTATAATATAGGCTGTCGATGAAACTTCAGTGAATTGAGGTCCTGTCCTTTTTTTTGACGTGATGAAAGAATTTACGCCGCAGCGACACAGACAGGGCGGAGTGTCGACCAGGGGACTCTGATCTGTATATTGGAGAACCATACACCGCTATAATCTCACGGATGCCCTCAGCCGCCTTGGAAGTTGAGTTTACAGCGGATATGTTAGCAACAGGTTGAAATTGAGGCCCTGTCTCTCCCATGTGAGCGGACCCGCGGTTTGGGCCGCTTTGCCGTCCCTTTTTTTACGGCACTAGTTTTGTAATAGTGCAATAAGACCTATAATACCAGATCATACTATATAACTATACACTTGACGTTTATGACTTTTAGATAACAGCGAGTAATTTATTGAATTCGACTGCAAAATATACTTGATACTTCGCTGTCGGGCGAAGGTGGGCTATTGTGGAATAAGTCGTCACTTATAGAACGACGATAATGCGTTTGCCCTAAATCTAATAAATTATAGGAAAATTTGAAATTCTGCTATGGACTGTTCCCGATTTGTAAATAATTTGAACCACAAGCGACTGAGCGGATTGGCGGCGTAAATGTCAAGATAACACCCGTAACATATCAACAACGCGGTGTAAATTCGAATCGCGCCAATTACATTGAGGTGTGTAAGCGCGGTCAGATATTAAATACTTTCAGCGTTTGATACCAAAAAAATTACACCGAAAACATGAGCATCATATCATTAAAAGCAGCAAGACGACCACTTCTGGACATGACCTCGCCTACAGAACGCCAGGGGTCAAGGTCACAAGCTGCTTGCATCCAGCGGTTCCCCGCGACTTTGACTAGGTCATCAGTCCAGGATGTCCAAAACTACGCTTTCCAGCGCGCGGTCGTCACTCGAAAACCTTCCTTCCGCAGCGGTTCGCTTCTGTGAGCAATGTGGCCTGACCAGTAC
This sequence comes from Calycopis cecrops, assembly GCA_001625245.1. Taxonomy (NCBI): domain Eukaryota; kingdom Metazoa; phylum Arthropoda; class Insecta; order Lepidoptera; family Lycaenidae; genus Calycopis; species Calycopis cecrops. Next base: position 675,514 of record LUGF01056791.1, on the reverse strand, counting down.
CACTTCAGCTTGCTTATTTCTTTATGGTAGGAGGGGGGGAGGGGGCAAAAGAGCAATCGGAGCCATTTTCATGTCTACCGACGCCTATAGACGTCCGCGTAGATGTTAAACAGAGCGAAAGGTCCCCGGTGGTGCCGGCCCAATTCTACTGCATGCAAGCGTGCAGTGTGGCACTGCCTCTTTCTTTAAGAACTATGTCAATTACCCTCGTTCTTGTACGGATCACTGAGTTTCGGACCATGTCACACAGAGAAAATAATATGATGTTAAATGAAAAAGTAACCTGCATTTCTAAGATGCAAATCTTAATCGTAAAATGAAAACTACCAACAAACGAATATTGGACTTGAATTTACAAAAATATCATTGCTGTTTGACAAGACTATCTTCCGGATTTAAGGCCTTTAGATGCATTGTTTACTTAAAAATCTATTTTTAATTATACGCTTTCAATAAATATATGCAAAGTTTTATAGGTCAACACGAAATGCCGCTGTGATTTCCTCAATGTCAAAAAACAAATTTAGCTCAGCACGGTCCACGATAAAATAAAAAAACCGATAAAAACGGACACTGTTGCGTATCCTCTTCCGTTGTCCGCACAACGTAATAAAAGGAGAGTTTTATCGAATCCGCTTGCTGCGTATTTACAGGAAAAGGTAATGTAAATTATATAAATAGCTTCATAACCTTCAGATGATTTTGCCATCTATCCACCTGAGACACAATTTTCGCTCAGTCATAACAACATCTTAGATGATATCAAATTAAATGCTAATTATTCAGTCACGGTAATGCATATTGGTATTTAAAATCTGCGGGTGTGTAGTAGCTGGGTTTCAGCGCTACTCTAGTTTTATTGGCTGGTATAGGCATCATGTATAGTCTCCAGTTTTGACTGGATAGGAATAGGAATGACTTTTTTCTCTTTTTAAATTCGTTGTGGGGTTCAAGATAGTTGTATCTTATCCATCGGGCTCCCTGCGATCATACCCAAGGTAACAGCGGTAGCCGATGTCGATTCTGGCAAAAGCAGCAGCGATGGAAAGGTCCAAGCGCGATTAAAAACATGAATCACTTCAAAGGAAGTTATTTTCATAAACATTGTATCTTAGTAAATCGAGTCGTAATTAACCGGACCTTAAGAGGGCCTTGACTGTGTTGATTGCGGTGTCGTAGTCCTGGCTGCTTACTTAACCCGACCTTGGGCTGACCTACACTCGAGCACAAGGTAAATGTTTTCCCTTGGCATTTTATATTTTATTTGCAACACTTGCTTCTATTGCGTGTTGAAATCGATTGATGACGATACGTCTGGCATTCCACTGTTGGGCTTGACCGCCTTCAATATACCGATTGCTTAGGGCCCCAGGGCTCAAAGGGATCCATAATGCATAATCTACTCGGCCCCAAAGTAATCTGTGATTTCAATACTCATAATGATTTGTTAGCATAATCCCGCTCTGGTACGCTAGTCAGTAGTCGCTACGCTACTGTTTATCTCTCTTCACGCCTCTCTATACTCTACATTCTACAAGGAATAAACAAGCAGGACATATGAATGGGGATCCCCGCTCGTAAAGCCATTTTCCGTCTTTGCAACCCTGAACTCACGGCATAGCGAGAATAAGAGTGAATGCTGATAGAATCTTGTCATGTAGCATATTTTTTCAGAACCCTGTTTCTGCTAAGATATCATAAAATTTAATTAAGCTATATAATCGTTATGTAAAATTTGACATTACGATTTAATAGGGAAATGCTGATAAACTCAAATAGGACACGTGAAGAAGGTACTTTACACAGCGCTACCAGACTTTAAGGTCTAAATGGCTTATTAAAACCACAAGCATAAACCTGTATCTCAGTTTTGAAGTACGCGGGCCGTTTGGCGATCTTCAAATTCCTTTAGCGAGTGTCATAACCAGTTTGCCTTTTAGCGGCATTGGCAGGATTGAATTAGCGCGAAATTATATGTTTTAATTTCAAAGTGCAACTACAGTAATTATTATATCGGGTATTTTATAGTATGGCTATTAAAAGGTCGGGTTAGCAAATGTTAAGATAATGCCAGAGTGGTTGTTTTTTTTATTTAGGATAATATCCGGGCCTCAAATGGATACGACAAAATTATATAAAACTTGTGTGCGGTCTGTTCGACGCAAAATATGTAGAATTTAAGCCTAATGGCTATTCTTTTCTATCACATCTATGTTGATTTATATACTTTCAGTAGTTTTTGCGGGAGAAAGTAACAATCAACCTGTCACTGTTGCCAGTAACGTGACCGAGTTTCAGAGGCGTCAATGGTTATGTGCTATCCATAAAGATATTGAGATCTGTGGCCACACGTAAGACGTAAGTCATTGCCCACCGTACAACAAGGACGTCATAGGGAGAATGCGCGGCGACGCGCGGAGGATTCGCATTCCGCGCAAGTACAACTTGTTTATGGACCTTCCTATTTATATCATTTTATTGCTAGGTACCTACTCTTAGTAATGTTAATCCGAGCAGGATTTTAGTTGGGACAATAGTTACAAGATTCTACTATTGTATTCGGCTTTAATTGAAGAGGCCACTTATCTTTTCCCATTAGAACCAAATAAACTAGCGACGGGCTTAAGCTAGCGCGGGGCAAGTAGTATTTTATTGCATGTAACCCTTGATTTGCTGTTATTTTCAGTACGGGTCACATAGATTGCTGTTAGCCCTGTAGAGTATGCTTTGTTTCCCTGCCGCAGCAAGTATTTACACTGCTACTATACATAAACAATTACCAACACCCATAAGCGGACATCAAGGCTTAGTATTTGCACATATTTTAGCACTGGAAAATTCTACTGCAAAATCCTATTTGATATAACACTTCACACCTTAAGAAAAGTGTGCAAAAAAACTTAGTCACCATCGCATCGAACAACGTATTTTGTTTGTGTTACGACATCAATTGAGACTCTCATCTAGGTTAATAGCATGGCCTCGTATCATCCGAATTGTAAAGCATATTGATCGGCTGTTTAATATTATAATCAAATTTCGCCTGGCTGATACGGAACCGTGCAACAAGCCAAGGTCGGACGTAAATACCAAAGTTTATTCCGTTTCTCGTCTTGGTAACGTTCGAACATCTTTGTCACATCTACTTGGATGTTATAAGCAATTATATGTTATTCTATCGCGACGTACGCATAAACTCATTATTGATTTTTATAATTAAAGTTTTATTTATGCAAATGCATTAGAGTTAAATTAAGACCGGTAAACTCATTATCCAAAACATGTTTTGGTGAACCGTTTAATGATACCTACACGTAGTTAAGGTGTATAGTTTAATTACAGCAAAAACTATAGTACTTATCTACAAAACAGAGGAGCAGCCGAAATGGAGTCAATGAGCGATCCAAGCACCAAATACATTTTGTTTTCATAGTATAAGAGGCAAGTTTAAGTCGGAGCCTTTTGATAACACGAAACGCGACAGCATAAGTGTCACTTTACGCCGTATTTGAGTGAGAGGTACCTCCCGGTCGCGCCGGCCTAATTCCTCTACAATGCAGCACGACACGACCTCTTAGTAATGTGTAGGTACCTATTTCATTTTTCCGTACTTCAGACATTGTGAAAATGTCCACCGACGTCATACGTTCTATAAATTAAAAAACAAATAATTACCATCTGTAACGCAGTCAGGTATTTCTTCCACCACAGGAACCTCCTCATGTGCGGTCCCATGGCAGCCAACATGTAGTAGCTGTACATTATGATGTGCACAAAGGTGTTAAGCAGGCCGAAGAAGGTGGAATGGCCGCCTGGCGTGAACTTCACCCCGAACCAGACAGACATGGGCATCACGCCGTGGTGTATGACGTGTAGAGTCGACACGTGATCGAATTTCTTTCTCAGCAGAAAGAAGATCTGGAAAATAATGATGACGAGTTAGGCAAAAGAATCGCATATCAAAGTGCGTGGCGTGCTTGTATCAAAGCGTCATGAGTGGTTGCTGCTGTCGATCCTGGCGACAGGAGTAGAACTGTGGGTACGAGTGGGCCGCTTATCAAGAGATCTATTCAGCAGCTCTGATTCAGCATTAGGGGGTTCACACACGAGCGGGGTTGTCTCTCGATTTTTTCATCGACTTATAAAATGAGGAGGTTTGACCAATTCGACTGGTTTTTTTTTATGTTAGGGCGACAGCACACACGCTACTTTTAGCATCAGCGATTTAGCGACTGCTTCGATGTTGCATCAAGATTTATCGACTCTGCGTTCAGCCGCGGTATCGGAATCGCGCGATTTAGCGGCTGCGTCGATGTTCGATTGGAACACTCGCAGTAGCGTTTGGCGTTTTTAAGTTTGCGCTGGGGATCGTCTGGTCGCTGCATTCAGCTTCCAAAAAGCGACTAAATCGCCGATGCTAATGGTAGCATGTGTACGATGGCCCTTACGCGACTTCTCAACGATTACGCTGATGATATTGACGATAACGACTATGTCAAAGTTTATGCAGATGATATTGTTATCTATTCAAATGAAGTGGTAAGGCGGAAAGACGCGTGGCCACTTCTGTATTACCGTAATGCGGATGTTTGTGGGCGTCGATAGTCACTAGGCTTATATCCCTCTAACATAGACAGGTCGGGTAAAAGACGGCTACATATTTGCATAGAATGTGATTATTAGGTACTTTAAGACAGTAGCGATAAAAATAACGAAATATACTTGCTCATTTACATACTCGACAATAAAACATCAAATATGTAGTTATTTATGCAACAGCTAGAAATAAAATCTAGAGCGGTTATCTCACTATTCATAGAGTGAGATAATCGGACTAGATTTGGATGCAAAAACGACTGGCGTAATTTACATGGCATATATAAATGTCTGGCATCGAGTAACCAGGTCAAATATCATGTGGATCTGTAGAGAGGTTACCACGGGATAAAATTGCGACGATCGAAGGCACAAGCAAAGGGTTTCCAGCATTCTGGAGAATCTACACTCGGCATCAATAACTACAGACTGCACGCATCTCTCTACAGGTTTTCCATCAAAAAAAATGAACACTAGTAAAAAAACGTTGTCGCTTTTTTGTAAATTGAAATATTTATCTACCTACTTTGATGATGTGATGATTGATGTTATAATAGAAGATTCATTAACTGTCGTTACTTACCGTATCAAAGAATTCTGTGAACTTTGAAAAGTAGTACCACCAGCATACATTTACCATCTGAAATATACATAAATCGTTAACCAATGCACGAGATATGCAACATATATACAACACATGCAAGATACAAGATATATTTGGTAAAACACAAAAATATTTTTAAAATTTTTGAGTGTAAGCATGAGTTTTAAAATAATTAATTTTGACATTAAGTTAACATAGTAATATAAATATGTTTTTAATAATTATTATTGCATTCCAGTTTCAAAGAAAGTTAAGGAGTTTAAAAAGGTATAGCTAGAAGTATAATAAGGTATAAATGTGCTTATTTAAATGAAGAGTGTGCTCTGGAGCAATGGGTTGACAGTGTTACATGGGTACTTTGTGGTTACCATACAATGACAATGAGCATGGATGAACTATAGATGTATGATGTGGATATACAAGGGGTGGCCAAAAATATTTTTATGTAATATATTTTTTGTAAAGTAATATTTTTAATGAAATAGATAGTCTTTGCCTACACAAAGTTCTTATCTTCATAGGTTCCAATAGAACTAAAAGAACAGTAAAATATTTTTGATCAATTTTGAAACAATGCTATACTTTTGTTTGGGTATGTGTGATGCAGACTTCTTAGCCTGAGAATTTGTTTCATTTTTTTATATGGTAGAAATTCGGATAGATACAAATCTATCAGAATTTTTAATGTTTATAAAAATAGGTACATGATAGATATGACTCTTTATCCTTATTGTGAGAACTTCATATGGATAAAAAGACATATCTCACTTTCTTTTGAAATACCTATATAATTTTTTTTAATGAAATTTAATATTTATAATAATTAAAGAAAACAATCTGTCTTTTTTGGACATCCCTTTGATTTATACATAATGAGTTTAATGAATGAATTCTAATCTACATATATATAAGTACTACTAGCGATTATCATATCAGTAGTAGGTGATTAAATAATCACTAATTTAAAATCAATTAGTATTAATTAGTAAGTCCCAGAGCTTAGCTCGGAACATACCGACTAGAGGAACAGTGCATATTGCAACTGAAAGTTTAGATTGATTGGTTAAGTTGGACAAACAGCAGGAAGTGATTTAGAAGACGAAATTGCATTAGGGGTTGTTATCTTGAGAAAAAACTGGTTGGGAGAATGTGTAATAATTGTTCAAATTTCAATCACCCTCATTGTTTGTGGACTTTTGGAGTGGTCCACCGGTTGACACTGAAAGCTATACCTGCCTGTAAACCAGCCCGCTGCCCCGATCTGAAACAAGACACCGACACCTGACCGGGTTATGCTGTAATGTGGCGCTGCATGCGTTACATGCAGTCAAATGGTTAATGACTACCCTTAACCGTACTGGCTAGAGGTATGTTGACTATACATGTTATAAAGGCTGATGTTAGAGTACATTACAAAAAATATTTAGGTCACTAATGTCACTGATAAAAACTTATCATATTATACAAATACCAAAAGATATGTAACCTGTTTAGGTGTTTGATTAATATGATATGACTCCATTATATACTGTTCAATATAAAAATTAATTCGTATTGCATCAGTCTTTATAAACTGTTAATTGTCTTATACTTAATACCAAATTCACCGTCTATCGTACTACTGTATGTACAAGTTCCTGAAATATAAAACGATATGTCTATATACAGTGATGTTAGTATTGCAGTATGCTTTTGCAGGCATATTTGTCTACACTTACTCTCATAGCTCTGGGAGTATCAGTGTAATCCACTGGTTGACAACGGAAACTGTAATAATTCAGCCAGCCTCCCATCATACTCTGGGCACACAATATATCAATTACCATATGCTTATACTTAAATCATATTATAGTATACTAGTTTAATACAATATTATATGATAATCAAGCATAAATTTTAATGTTTCAATAAATAACCATTAATACCTAGGTGCTACAATGTATTTTGAAATGTGTATAATTTTATATCAAACATTGTTGTTTAACTGCATGCCTCATTCTAGAGTTTCTTCTTATTATTCAGGATAATAAGAAGAAACTCTAGAATTAACTCATAATGAGTTATCAATTCTTTAACATATTAGGTAATGAGAGCTGCAGCATAGTATTAAACAATTGAAATAGATCTATTGTATATAGAGTTATGTTATATACAAATAAATAAACAGAGAATGCAGTAGCAGTGTTATAAAAATAAGGAAAATCACACTCCAAACAAGTTAGTCTCATCAGACTTAGAATAAGTTTAAAAGGCATAAAATTAATTTTGACATTGTTAAGGAAACCACACAATATTAAACTACAATGGATCAAGCTTCAGATAAGGTCAAAACATCTACATTTCACCTCAGGTGATGCATCATATAGCAGTTGATAGTCACTAAAATCAGGCACAGGGACAGCATATTTGGAGTGGTGTAACTATACAGAATCAGGCTAGCAAATTCATGGATGGGGCTTGAGCAATATGAACAACCCTATTGTTAAGCCATTAATCATATTTATATCTTTACTTTTCTTTCTTAATCAGTAATTATCCTATTGAGTATTTATTATATAGTTACTGCTATTTATGATTTAATTGGGTCTTTCCAATAATAAGGAAATTATTGAAGTTATTTACACCTAATTTAAAAACAAGCAAATGAAGAACTCTAACTTGGTGATTTGTTTATGAAAATTATTCTGCAAGTGCTATAATCTAGTAAATATTTTGCATATTAGCAGTGTCTTTTGCATTGCACTATAGAAATAAAACTCCATATCTACGATAAAAAATTAATGGTAGATGCCAGAGTTTATTGCCTGCAAAGTTCTTATAACTATTTATAATTTATATTTAAGGAGTAAATAAGAATATATCATAAAAAATAGAATAAGACTTACCTCATAAAATAACCATGCACTAAAAATTACTTGTACAAAATTATATATTACTAAAGTATTTTGTAATTTAAAAGGTTTTCTGTTTTCCATAAACCTGGGACCTATAACCTGAAAAGATGAATTTGATTAATATATAAAATTTTCCAATATGTAATGAACATTTGTTCTAAATTTTTTTTTTTTATTTTTACCTTGACTAGATAAACATAACTAAGACATATTAATAATGTTGGAAATGGTGAACTCATCAATGGCCATGGATTTGTCCGAGGATCTGAAATATTAATAAAAATAGATTAGTCTTATAATATTTGAATAACTGTCTTTTTTTAAATAAAAAAGGTTTTAAATTTCTTTTTGAAAAACATATTGTTGTCCAGTGGTTATTACAAGAAATCTTTTTTTTTAATAAAAACTGTCTTGGATAGTAATTTTTGGCTATAGGGCTTAAAGTACATAAATAGAATAAATAAAATTAAAGCATTTTGTATTTAGAATTATTCTTACCTCCATGTTTGTCAAACAGGACATTAATATCGTTTATGTAGCGTAATATTAGTGCCATTGTGTATTTGGCTGGCTCTGAAATGAAAGATTACGTTACGGAAATATATTTTAAAGAAATCTCACTTGTTCGAAATTATCAACTTTGGGAACACTCACTAAGGAACTATTCTAGATATTATCATAAAATATAACAACAGCACGACAGAACTAAAGTAATGTAATTAATCTCAAAAAATCTCGTGGTTCTATTTACAATATCTGATTAAGGTCGACATTTTTTGAAAATTAAATCATTCTGTGTAGCTCCTAACACAAACTGTCACCAAAAGATGAGCATTGGGTCGTCCCCCGTCGACGTTCGAATTGTCACTATAATGTCAGGCGAGCGGTATTGCCATATAATATTATCACATTTTTATGGAATCTTTTACTAAATTATACAGAAGTTACCTACATTCAGCGAACTTTGATTATGTATTATGCACAACATCGCTCTATCGTACGATAGTATATTTAATGATATCAAATTATTTAGTACAAAATTTGTGTTTTAAAAAAGCCACAAAGGGACTTCTAAATAAAAATTCGTACCTATGAAAAATATTATTGATATCTATGATTGTATTAATTAATGTTTAATATTGTGTTTTTACTCAATCAACAATACATAATACCTAATGGTAAAAGTTTTATTAGAGACTTTTTTGACTATTGCCTAGTAAATAATGGGTTATAAACTATTTTACTATGTTATTTAATATTAACGTAATACATTTTGTACATATTCTCTAGAATACATATCTTAAAAAATACTCACATACACAAACTTATATTAAAAATACTCCACTTCTATGTTTTATTCTATTTTGAGGCTTCTTTAAAATTTGACTCCTCAGATACTTCGATCTGTAAAGAAAGATAAATATAAAGTTAGTTATGTAAACAAATATTATAAAAATAAATAAATAAACATTATATAATATACCTATTTGAATTGAAATTTTATTATTTGCATAGAAAATATTAAAATTCACATTAACATGCTCTTAAGACAAACGAGCTTTCAGAAATATGAATCTACAATATATATTTATTAGTTATTACCTCCTAGTAATCCGGGTTTAGAAATAGGTAGTGCTATGCTGCATAGCAGATAATATGGACAGGCACTAAAGGAGGAAAATTTTTTACTCAACGATGATACCGCCTCTACAGTAATGGCTGTGCTGTCGCGTTTCGTGGGGTTTGTGTAAATGTAAATGTAATTTATTTTAGCAGAAAGTGGGTTGTTTTATTCTAATGGCAACCATCGTAAAAAACTAAAAATATAACCGTCAATGAAATACATCATTAACATGAAGGTTTTTCTAAGAATTTCGCATAAGGTCATAGACGATGAAAAAACTAGTTTATTGCCAATGCCGTTTGTCATTGTTTTCAGAATTGTAAATAGTCCAATGTAACTGCAAGTTACATATTTTAAAGAAATACGTACAGACATTACAATTGCAGTGTGTTAAATTATGTAAATTATTTTAAAAATCGTATGCTTTAAGTCGGTTTTCTTACATTATTATCACAATACCTACATTTTACATAATAGTTACGAATCCCTTACCTAAAGTTATATTTTAGATTTATTAATCCTGTGGAAAGAGACATAGAAGTCTAGTAAAGTACTAACATATTTGAGCTTCATGTATACCTTGTGGTAGCCTACATATCTGCTTAATAAAGTTCGCACAGTCTACAATTAATTACAACTTAACGCTCTATGCGCAAGCTATTTGCTAGCAAAAAGATCATAATATACTATTAGCGATTATTATCGCCAGATTGTTCTATACTAGGTATTAATTACTCTTACTTCTTATTAATTGTTGTTAAACTGCGTTCTGTTTATTATATTTGTCATTGAAAATATACATCCGGTTACTGTTGTGGCTTTAACAGATGACCTTACGTGTATAGTTAAAAACTTGCCTACATCAAAATATTGGAGTACAAAAATTGTTTGGCCACGGCATATTGAACACGGGTTCAATGTGCCGTGCCCAAACAATTTTCATAATATACAAATAGGTATATATTAGACTAGCGGACGCCCGCAACTTCGTTTACGTGAATTCGTTTTTTACCGCAGCCTTCCTCGCTGAATGTACTAACTAATGCTGCAAGAATTTTTCAAATCGGACCAGTAGTTCCAGAGATTAGCGCGTTCAAACAAACAAACTCTTCAGCTTTATATTATTAGTATAGATTTGGAAGAACTGATATTAATTGTAATAAATAATAATAATGTTCGGCAACGGGTTTTGTGCGATTTGTAAGTAATTGTTAATAATTTTTAAATTCTTCGTTTTAACTTTTAGTTTTGGTTATAATTTTTTTTCACGGGCCCACCACTCGTTCCCACCGCTGGTTACTCCAGTGTCGCCAGGATCGACAGCGGCAACCACACTTAACTCTTTAATATGATCGCAGGAAGCTCGAGGGAAAAGCTGTCTTAGACACAACCCGCAACGAATTTAATCAGAAGAAGTTGATATTAGAGAATGGAAAAACACTGTAACATATACATTTTTGTAACCCGGGATCTCACTATTTGGGGCTGAACAGTCCTGTCACCAGATTTCAGGGCTGCCAAAAGTAATTAAATAATGTAAATTTATTACATAACGTAGCATATTGTATCACTTCCGTTAATTTCCGGTTTCGATACAGACTATACCTATAGATAATGCTCCGAGCGACCTTGTTACAGATTAACGTGGTCACATAGTTTATTAACATTATTTAAACAAAACTTGTTTAAATAATGTTATTAGATTTAATCGAATGATCCTAATTGGTGGTTTTTTTGTAGTTTGACTTTACGCTAGCTTTCTTTGTAGAAGATCTTAGACAATCACGCTTAAATCATTCTTTGAAACTCTTGAGCTTATATTAGGTTTAATCGTATAAATACTCAGGTAGGTACATAATGATTAATATATATCTTATAACTTAAGCGACTAATATACCAATCTATATATTAATATGAAGCGAAATGATAACATATTCGATAAAATTAGATAAAAGTACCAACTATAATTTTTATCGCGTCGTATGTTAGATTAGATTGGCCAGAACAAATGCGTTGGCAGGGCTTGCTCTAGTAGTCTAGTACTTGCAGTGCCGTATGACAACTAGATGAATGTAGTGTTGACTCACTATTTATTATTAGTATATTTAATATATGCGTCCAACCGTTTGTTCCTGTTTATAATACGATTACCGATGTCTAGATGTGATTAATCTATATCTTTATTATTTACCTCTATATTTCTAATATATAAAATTCTCGTGTCACGGTGTGCGAGATCGAACTCCTCCGAAACGGCTGGCCCGATTCTCATGAAATTTTGTGTGCATATCGGTTAGGTTTGAGAATCGCCCAACATATATTTTTTTTCCCAATATTCCCACGGGATCGAAAGTTACGCGGGTGAAACCGCGGGGCACAGTTAGTATATATATAATATGTATAAACTCTCGTGTTACAATGTTGTCATACTACTCCGAAACATCTGGACCGATTCTCATGAAATTGTGTGCATATCGGGTAGGTCTGCGAATCAACCAACATCTATTTTTCATCTCGATATTTCTGATATGAAACTAACGCGAGTGAAACCGCCGAGCAGAGCTAGTATTATATACATGGTACAAGTAAAGCGAACATGACTGACCTATATATCAACGCACAGCCAAAATTACTGCACCTAGAAACTTGAATTTCTTTCATTCTTTTCTTTCATGAGCTAGTGTTAAAATCCTTTCTTAGTAGAAATCTATATTTTCCTATATATCCTATCCTTTCTATATTTTTATATTATATTTCTTATTTATTTATTCTATTATTATTATATATTATATTTCTATCCTTTTTTAGTAGATTTCTTAGTAGAAAGGATTTTTAGAAATTCATCTCTTATGGGGGCAAAATAGGGAACGTCACGTTTGTTAATTAAAAGACGCTGATGTAAGTTTAAAGAAATCGTCTTTTGTTGTCAAAATCTTCCCCAAACGGCAGGATCAATTTTTAAGAAATTTCCTGTATATCCGGTAGGTCCACCAACATTGACATATTACTTATGTCGATTTATAGACTTTATATTGTTTACATATCTCCATTTGTGCTACTCATATTTGTTATTTATTTTTGCAGCAATACACCACGAAAATAGCACCATCACGATGAATATTGTTCAACAGTTCCGATACACGTTGCAACATGACTTCGCACAATTTGAACTGGATACAACTGGGTAGGGGATATGAAGTTTTCCCGGGCACGAAAATATGTTTTCTTAACGCCGGCAACTTATGACGAACGGTACATCCTGGTTAGGTTACTGCCTAGTAATATTCGGACTCGTTT
>LUGF01056791.1:643684-653751 GCA_001625245.1 Calycopis cecrops | reverse complement strand
AACACGGAATTAATGTGACATTATGTCATTCTGCCAATTAAAGTTTAATTAACCTTCGTATAACATATTCTGTCACCTTCAATATTATTATAATTAATACAATTCTTATAGTCTTTACATATTAAATATGTAAAACTTATATTTAGGATAATACTTGCTTTGTTGCTTGTTTGAACTTTACACACGTAGGTACAATTTTAATAAGAGCATAGATTGATATTTCATTAAGGGATGAAACCAGGATGGATACGATTTGTTAGACATGTTATCGGATAATGTAAATGCATCATTATCGAGTTGACAACACGTGCAAAGTGTGCATAGTACCTGTGCCTACATAGTCTGCCTGCTTAGTCTAAGTAGAACTTTAGAAAGACTACATATCTGTCTATTAATTAGTAATTAGTAATATATTCTATGTTATTTGGCTACAGAATATCCAACCGTGCCTACAGTCTGCTTAGTCCATTTAGAAAGAATACATATCTGTCTATTAATTAGTAGGTAATTAGTAATGTATTCTAATTTCTATGTTATTTGGCTTCAGAATGGCACATTTTTACAATTTCCATTCGTCCTCAATTTCCATTCGTCTCAAACTTTGTTATGGTTTCTGTTATATTTAAATACTAGCTTCCGCCCGCGGCTTCGCCCTCGTAGATTTCGAACTTCAAAAATCCCTATTTTTAACTTATTATGTTATTCTGATATAAAAGCTATAATTCTGTAAAGTTTCATGAAAATCCGTTCAGTAGTTTTTGTGTGAAAGAGTAACAAACACACAAACTTTCGCATTTATAATATTAGTAGGATGTATTACATAAGTGATACATACGGTCTGATAGGTCCCTAGCGTGTTTTTGAACTTCGTTTTTAGCGATTGTGTTACGGTATTTATTTATTTTTCCGATCCGATTGAAAAATGATAATCGAGTTTACAGATTTATGCAAGTTTTGTTTCTTTTTCCTGCTTCCTGCATTTCTTTTCTACTCCAAACGTCTAACAAATACTACGGTTATGTACTTTTCTAATCTCCGAGAACCGATCTATTGTTTATTCACTTTCAGTTTCGCAGTCATATCGTGTAATCTAAGGGCACTTCCTCGGTCGTGACGGCCCGATTTGATCATTTAAAGTTAAAATTCGAGTGCAGTGAGTGCAGTGTACTTTCCACAGTCCTGACACTACGACAGAATGCGTTGCTTATCACATACCTACTGAGCTAAGTATTACGACTTATTTACATATAAAGAGTTTTCCATTACGGGTCGATTTTAAAATTAAATAAAACGAGTTCTATATGAGATATCAATAAAGTGTTGTCTTTATTTGTGAGCCCTATCAATGAAATTGTGTAATATAAAACAAACGTTCGGTGGAGCGCAATCGAAAGGTTTCCGTTTTCAATGACTTTGGCTCATTAATCAGTCTGAATTTGACATAGCATCGATTATGATGTCTTTGAGGGCCGCAGTGGTTTGCAACTTATTCGCATAGACCTGTTATTTAAGAAATCCCCACAAGAATAAGTCAAAGGTGGTTAAAACACATGATCTTGGTGGCCAAATCACGTCAAAGTAATAATAAACATGTAAGTAACGTACCTATTATTATATAAGTAAGAGCTAATCAGTTATCAAAATAGTATCAACATCTAATCAGCCTCTTTTCAGGTCAAGGCTAGGGTGTGTCCATACTCTACCACTGAAGTAGAGTATTGACGTTCAAAAAGAGTATCCTACCTTTGAATATATTTTAATTATTAATATGTTTTGATTTTAATAAATTCATAATCACATAATGAAAGGATTTAAATTTATTTTAGTAGCGAAAAATAAAGCCGATAATATAACTCAAATTAAGAGGTTTATCATAAATTCAGACGTAAACTATTACCCGATTGCGCCAGAAGCAGAATTATGTGTTTAATATCAGACGTGTACCTGAAAGAAAAATAATGTTTTGTTAAAATTTATTAACTTTTTTTCTTATTTATATACTCAATTTAGTCATATTATATTTCTTTAATACCAAAAATTAGTTTTAGAGATTCGATAGTTAAGGTATAAACCTAAACATAACGTATATCTATTAAATTAATTCAGTAAGAGGTATCACGCTGCGTGCATGAATGCAGCTGAATTGGACCGGCACGACAGGGGAGATACCTCTCGCTTACACGATAACTGCGTTAGTAGCAGCTGTGCTGTCGAGTTTCTTACGCTGTGTAAGTAGCCGGTGGCCTATCGAGGGGAGTGAGGGAGAAACATGGGCAACTCATCTGTATATTGGTACGCGGATGTCTATGGTCGTTGGTAGTCATGAAGATGCCGATTGCTCGTTTGCCCTTCGTATTATAAAAAAACCAGCCAAGTGCGAGTCGGACTCGCGCACGAAGGGTTCCGTACCATTATCTACGAAAACGGGAGCTTATCTTTTGTATGGGAGTCTTTTGTATGGGAGTCTTTTGTATGGGAGTCTTTTGTGTATGGATTAAATAATATTTTATTTTAAAATAAATATTTATTTTTAAGGTGAATAATAATAAATTAATATTCTGTGAATATTTCAATCGTCTACCTGTTGCCGTTATCAGTATCGAGCAATAAAATTACGTTTGTTGTATGGGAGCCCCCCTTAAATATTTGTTTTATTTTAATTTAATTAATGTTTTCTAAAGACAATTTATTACTTAATATTCTGTGAATATTTCAAGTGTCTACCTGTTGCCGTTGTCAACATCGAGCAAAAACGAGCAAAAAAATCACGTTTATTGTATGGGGGCCCCCTTAAATATTCATATTATTTATTTTTTTAGTATTTGTTGTTATAACGGCAACAGAAATACACCATCTTTGAAAATTTCAACTGTCTAACTATCATAGTTCATGAGATACAGCCTGGTGACAGACAGACGGACATCTGAGCCTTAGTAATAGGGTCCGTTTTTACCCTTTGGGTACGGAACCCTAAAAAACTCGCCACACGCGCCAGTACAAAGAACCGCGTACGGTGTATTTACCGGGGAAACCCAGTAGCATTGACATTCCGAGCCCATTCACGAAGATCAAGATCATACGCATGAGCTAAAACCTACGTACGTACATTAACAATAATTATAATCTAGATTTCTTCACGAATTCCAATGAATGAGGAAATAACCCTTTTACGTTTCCCTGTATTGCCACAGTGAAATAAAACAATTGAAGTTAACAATGAGATGCAAGGACTATATAGACTAAGATACTGACTTTATTTTATAGATTAGTTATTACGTGTTGTTGGTGAAATGTATTGTAACTTTTTGATGGAAATTCACATACTTTGATTAAATAATATACTTTTATACTATTTCCACTTTTTATTATTTCAAATCACATAAATAGGACCGATTGCAATAAATCATCATCAGGTATATAAAAATTTAGTTGAGAGTAGTAGAATTATTATGTTATGTATGGAAGTTCTTACTCTATCAGAACTCTCTATTTATTTATTCCTATATCCGAACGGAGTGGTAGATACGGCTGATAGAAATCATACGCACAACCGAAGATTTAACGTGATATTACCAACCGTGGCCGAACATGTTTAGAATTTGATCACAAGGCAGCCAAACGGCGCAAAATTTGAGCGCAACTGACCGAATGAAAAAAAAATTAAACTCCACATAAACGACTCTAATGGTAAACTTCCATGATGTCTTCCGGTAATTATGTGCATAATATTTGAATGGTTTGTGGGAATTTTTGTGTATAAAGTGGCATGTTATTAAAATAAAAACGTTATAAGTAAGTCAAGATCATGAGACAATTTTCCGTATATGTAAAAAATTCGTGTATCCAATTAAAACTTCATTTTTATAGAGCCAGTAAGAAAATAATCTTCTTGGCAACGTTTCAGGCTTTGGATATTAACCCAGACTAGCTACATAAACTCCATAACACATATTGTAAACGATACATTTAGTACACTACTAAAGTTGCTTATGTTGTTCTCTGTTTCATGATCTAGAAATTGTAGCAAATATTTTCTAGGATTATTTGCCAAAGTTAAACTCCAGTTATATAGAGGAACCCATTCTGTATATCAGATGAACACATTCCACTCTGTTTTACTTTAACACATTCAAAAAACCCCTTTTTACATAAATTTATAAACATTATAATGCCGTTTAAATGTAATGTGGTTATAAAATACAATATGTGCATTTCAAATATATTTACAGTGTTATTTATATTTATAAGATAAAACACTTCTTTATATGCCTTGTTCTGTGTCAATAATTTGTTCTTCAGAACCTTAGTATATTTACATATTATATAAATATATAAATATATAATTTATTTTCAGTCACTTTTCTTTTTCTATACATAGATTGTGGATATCCTTTTATGTAAATTAAACCTGTGTCAGGAAGCATCGCTCCTCCATCATTTTTAAACAGTAGCGAATAGATTTGATAGACAAATTAAAATTATAATCATCAGATATCATAGATTTAATTCTGCAATATCTAGGATATTGCAAATTCGATAGTTTTTCTACTCTATTCTCTACACTATTCTCTATTCTATTCTATCTCTACTCTATTCTATATTATATATAGTTGGAAATTCGATAGTTTCTCTACTCTATTCTCGATGCTATTCTCTATCTTACATTTAAGACAGCGAACAGCATAGAGAATAGAGCAGTAGCAGTCAATATAACGTAGGGATATAGATTTGCTGCCGAGGATGCATTCAACAAGTTATATCCTTGTTAATGAACGGCTCACCTTGTATCGCTGGGCTGGCACGACACGTTCAACACATAATGCCGTTGCAAAATTCCATTGCAATATACGACATTGAATCTTTCGGTAAACCATTTAATGACACATTTATACTCGTAATGTATTTTCGTGTACATTGCTACATGATTGACTTAGCATTTTAATAACGGCCCTACCCTTGAGTTTGGCCGCGTTGTGGAAGTAAAGAATGTGTTTGACGGCGTTTAAAGAACATTTGAGTGGCTACATCGAAGAGAGGTGGACGCAAAACAAGCGGAGAATGTAACATTTGAAATAAATGGAAAACATTTGCAACACATAATATATAGGAGATAAGTTTTAAAAGTATTTTTCAACGAAGCATAGTGATTTTAAATTGATAATATTTAACACTGGGTGTAGCTGTGTTGTGGGCGCTAAGTTGATACAATGCGTAACCTCGGAACTAATTTTCAAGGATTCTATGTCAGCATAATGGTTTAATAACTTGATAAAAATACTCGAATACACAACAATCTTTCTTTATCAAAGTTGTCCCTTATAGATTTGAAATATGTTAGTAGTTAGTTTTCTAAACAGACAACTACCCTGATGGCTATTAAATTGGCACATGGGCCATAGCCCGTGAAGAACATCGGTGATCTCTGATAAGGTTAGAAGTCAACTAAATTAACAGTTGGCAATTGATGCAATACAGCAATATCTATTTAATTCCGAGTATGAGATCACACATACCAGGCTCACATAATGTTACAACAGTAAACGTTATGAATGTACTATCCGTAAGAAATTCGTCTGTGTCAATGACATTGAACGCGCGCACGCGACATTGCGAACATTTTGTAATTGAAAATAACTTTCAATGAGTTGCACTCGCTCGTTCAGTTTTACGAAATGCGTACGACAATATCGATGTGTTTATCGATTATATTGATCTAATAAGCTTACATCATTTAGTAAATTAAATAATAATAATTAAATTAAAGGATATGATGATTTACTAAATGATCTAAGAATAGGCTAATGATGGTTGTATAGTACGAATAAAATTATTCGTACCTACGCGAATCGGACAAACAGTTCTTAATTTGAATTTTTCTTTAAATGCTTCGACACTCCTTATGTGTGGAATATTTGCCCATTCTCTCACACGGAGTCCTGTGGCTAAGCTGGGGCGTAGCTATCGCAGTATTTGCCGTCCGTATTCGTTTTACGTGCGTAAGCGAAAATAAATAAAAACTGCCACAAAATATTTTTTTTTGGGAGCCCCCAAACCATTTTTTTACGGGGCCCCGCCTGAGCACGCTACGCCACTGTAGCTATGCCTAAATATATCAAATTATACCAAATTCCACTAGCATTAAATCTGTGGTATCGTATAATTAAAGCAGACGTCGAATTATGTTTTTTTGTTAATTATTTTTTTTCAGTATCTAATGCATAGAGTAGAGAGAGTATAGAGTGTTTTTGAGATAGAATTTATGGATGTATGTTATTTTTCTTGTTTGGTGTTAAGCATGATCTATAAACTAAAAATCTGATGATTTTTATAATAATGTAGAGAAAAACGCAAGTAATAATTACTACTACGAAGCGAGGGTGTGTGCGGGCTTGTCTAGTGACAAGAGTCGTAAGTGGTAATCTCTTGTCTCTGCCCACCCCCGTGGGAATGAGCGTGAGAGACTGTGTAAACAACATGAGTTTGGCCACACATGAAGCGTGACAAAGTTTCAATTAAGTGATGGTTCGAAAATGTCATGTCATATTTTAGTAGAGGAAATGTTTTCGGGCTAACTGCTGTAGTCCAGAACCTATCAGATCATTTAAGATATTTACTACAATGTATATAATAATTGTTTGTTCATTTCCGATCATTATCTGTCAAAGTGCATCCACTGTTAGACGTAGACCTCCTCCGAGGAGGGCCATAGACCATGGTCAGGAAACCCCCCTTGGCTCTCAGCCACTTAAAACAAATCGTCAGTACACCACGCTAGAGGCTTCAAGATAACTTATAATATACATTGAGGACTCATTTCTCTAAATGATGCTTATCTGTTTCAATGTCTGATATTATGTATATTGCTAGCTACGCGCGGTTTCACCCGTGTAAGTTCCCTCGATTCTCAGACCTACCCGATATGCACACAAAATTTCACGAGAATCGGTCGAGCCGTTTCGGAGGAGTATGAACTAGTATTGTGATACGAGAATTTTGTTAGAGATGTATGTAGTTTTTATCGATATTATTGTTGAGAGTAATAATAGTTTGGGATATATAAAAAGAATTGACGTTATTAAATGCCTAAGAAAATGAACAAAATGTGTAAATTTTTGTCGATTATTTTGCCG
Source organism: Calycopis cecrops (assembly GCA_001625245.1). Taxonomy (NCBI): domain Eukaryota; kingdom Metazoa; phylum Arthropoda; class Insecta; order Lepidoptera; family Lycaenidae; genus Calycopis; species Calycopis cecrops. The sequence continues at coordinate 646,621 of LUGF01056791.1, read as the reverse complement.
TATCGAGTCTTTTTAAAGATTTGCATCACAATTAGTTCGTGTTGACAACAGGCTGTAAACCTACATAATGCTTTGTCCACAATATACTTTTGAAATGAAAACTTCATTAGAAGCGATAGAGACAGCGAAATATATTCGCGACAGCAAACATCATACGTAGCATTAGAAAATAGAACTACGCTAACTTTTCAACTTTTCACTTCTATCGGTAGTTCCTATGACTGCCTGTATTGTGGAGAAGGTAAATATAAAATTAAAGTATAATAGCGTGATAAATTTAAACCCAATCGTTCTTGCTTTGACAACGTCGATCTACGTAGAAATAAACATGTGACAAGAATTATGTTTTAAAATTCCAGTACGCGGACGTAAAACAAGTGTTATCTGTAACATTATGTACCTACGTACCTCGGAATATAAAAAGAGCGTTGCACCAGCGCAATCGCCATATTGTAGGTACATTGTACACAACACAGGAATATTGTGCTCTCCGTGCTCAGTGCTGAATTTAAAAATGGAATTTACTTTTTTTATGATTTTTACCCATTTGACGTTAGAATTATTGTTTTGCATCCTATTTTTCTATATATAATATAAATCAAAAAATAATAATTTAATTAATTTTATAATTAATTTAATCTATGTTTAAATAAATAAATAATAAATAGTTACTTTTAATGAAGGAGAGATATATGTTCTACTTTTAATTATAATTTTAAAACTCGCCTAAATTTATAACAAATATATAATTTATAGAAAAAAAAACAGCGTTATGTAATATTAAAATTTGTTATAAAATTATAACAATATAAAATAAGACTAAAAAAAATATAAAAAAAATACAAGTAACGGGAGAGTTTTGAAGAAAAATCTATTTAGTTAGATATATCTTAATGTATCATAAAAGTTAGTTTAAATAATATTTTTTTAATAATTTTATTATTTCAGTTAATTGGTTGGCCGATCGATTGTTTAATTTTTATAGATTTAATTTGCAGTACAATGTTACAGAATACTGTAACATAGTTACTGTAATAGTTTATAGATTTCTATTATTGTAAATTGATTTGCACACGTATACTTTGTATTTAAATAATTATATATTACTAACGGGGCTAACTGCCCAGCCGAACTACTGAAATTAAAACTAAAAGGCCATCTATGATAATTGTTATAACAATTAGTTCACTAAGTAGAGTTTTTATTAATTATCATAGTCACGGAATAAAATTAGTTTTTTTTTGTGTTAGTGATAATGTTTGGACATTAGCCTAATGGTGATAAGAATAAGCGCAGCGAGCATTCCGGTAAGTGTTGTTCAGAGAAAAGAGGTTTCAATATTTGTGATTGAATTATCTAATGGAAATGTAAATTGCGCTGACTGCAGTGTGTAAGTAGCCGATAGCCTATGGAAGAAGGACAACGAGTCTGTTTATCTCTATGCGGATGTCTATGGACGTCGTTAGTCATGAAAATGGCCGGCGGTCTATTTGCCCCCTTATACCATAAAAAACAAGCAGCAAAAACGCCTCTTACAAAAGCTTAATAATATATTTTCCATGTAATTAATGTGTACCTATTTGATTTTATCTTAAAATACCTCGTGTACAACAAGATAATAAATTATGCAAGTTCGTTTTCTATTTTGAAATAATTTTAATTTGCAGCTCAACAATATCGAGATAAATAAATTTAACGATTACATATGCTTTAATATAATATAATGTAATATAATAAGTTTATTTTAAAATACAACTAAAATTTCCTTCGGTAGCTACATTGAATGATTGGCTTATTCCTGGCTCTACCATTTCCGTCGGAATGTCGGACCTATTGCTAAAATGAAATGCTAATTTTTAATTTATAAATGCATATCTTCCTTATTTATCTGAAACTATCTTTAACATCTTTTATGCATAGTGTTGTAAATAGTGTTTTAATTATCTTGCCGCTGTGAAGTGAAAAAAAAACTGGTGATAAATTGCTAAAAGCCCGGGCAAATACAGAAATATCAGTATTTATTATCTACAGTGTATAATTTGTCTACTGATTATCATGATGTTTTTTGTGCGTATTCGGTAGGTGTGAGAATATGTCGTAAAGTATTTTTAGTCGGAATAAAATTTTACGCAGGAAAACCGCCGTGCACAGCAAATGCTTCTGCAATTATTATTATGAATGACAATTATTATCTATTTTTATAATATACTAGCTGAGCTCCGCGGTTTCACCCGCGTAAGTTTCAAACCCTTGGAAATATCAAGATGAAAAATAGACGTTGGCCGATTCTCAGACCTATCCGATTGCACACAAAAAACATGAGAATCAGCCTAGCAGCGTCGGAGGAGAATGGTAACTAATATTGTGATACGTAAATTTTATATAAGTCTATAGAGATTACCCCTTATAAACAAAGAAAGTTATAAACTTTACCCCTCTTTATTAGAATAGAGTATAGATACTTATGGGCGCTGCGGTAATGTGAAACACCGCGTGCTAAGATGTGACGTACACGTATGCTTTGTCTATGATTGTAATTATCAAAATTTACACACAATAAGAATGGAATGGCATTTGTAGTCATCAATTATTTGCACGACACTGTGATGCGAACTGAGGTTATCAGTTACCATCATTGGCTTTGGAATCCACTCTTTAACAAAAAAAATAAGTAAAATCGTGTGAAACGGAGATGAAGCGATTCAAGCGTAACGCCAGCGTAACAGTTTACCGCGCCTGCGCCACTTGCGCCTTCAACAACCTTATTCTTTGATATCGCATACTTATTTTTATTTATAGTATGATTTTGGTACAAATCCTATCAGAATAAGAACCACCTATTTATAGCCCTATTTAAGAACAGCAAACTTTTGGACCACTTTGTAAGAGGTAGTGGCGCACTGCATGCTTGCATGCAGTCGAATTGGGCCGGCACGA
>LUGF01056791.1:621812-634938 GCA_001625245.1 Calycopis cecrops | reverse complement strand
ACGGCGTTGTAGGTCAAGGCGGAATGTAAAAAATGTATTTTGATTTTGCATATACCTACTGTCTTGTCTGCTATCGCCAGCGCGCCGTGACGAAAAACATAATGAAGAAACCCACACGCTTGATAGTATCTTTAAGTGTATTTAAACTAATTCACCAACAATCAGTGTTGCTGAAATAAGTAGGCCCAGTGGTGTAAGGTTAGGCTATTCGGCAAAACGCCACTGGTTACCCATCGCTGGAGGATCAGTCTTTGGTTTAGCTTATTTTGCGCGAGAGAAAAAGAGAGCAAAAAAGAAACAGCCCTTAGAAGGTATAGTTACGCTACAAGCCTTTTCTAAATATAAGAGGCCTCACGAGGCCCTATTTAGCTGCCTTTAAATACCGCTCTCATTAGATTATTAAAAAGGGTAATTTCGCCCACGTTTAAATTAGTCCACGACACGCCATTGATTGCCATCCTAGCTGCGTGGTAGACGGTGGTATTCGTCTATTAATTAATTATTATCAATGGCTAAAGTATGCCACATGCGTACATATTTAATTACTATCGTTATTGGTGGTCTCACATTGTCCCTGTCCAAATTATTTAATAGCCCTTTTATATACATGCTATGTCCATGTATATTATCATTAATTACATCATTAACAACATTAATCTTTACTGCTCTCCCGTGCCGTATTTTGGGCGGTAATACAAGGGCCGTTACGGTTTTTGGCGAGGTGGCTGTGTTGTAACAAATACTGATTGATAGCTGCCATCATGCGTAACCATAGACAATCTACGCGTGCATCTCGCAATAAGCTTGAGCCATAGAGTGCGATAGTACTTTTTGGCATTGCTTTCTAGTCATTAATGATCTTCCGGTAGCCTTGCTCAAATTGTTGTGCGTACGTAATTAAATGATAAGTAGTAGGTACATTTTATGTTACAAAATGTTTATTAATTGTTATCAATGTAGAAGTAAAAATAGATACAGTGGATTTATAGTACAGATATTTTTTCGATAAATTAGCACTTCTACTGATACTATCAAGCGTTTATTTTATTCATAATCATGATTGATTGTATAGGGACTTAAATTCTCTTAATCCATATACTTAGCGCATAAAAAAAACATTAAACATCAATAAAAATAAACCACAATATTGTTACAATATAATTTGCCCATTTTAACTCTCATTGAAGTCCATTTTAAACACTAAACTCTACATAAATAAAGATTGCTGTTCTTCGTAATATCTTACGTTATTTTAGTAATAACATGTATGAAACATATTACATAAATAGCTGCTAGATATTTCAAGCCTATCAGAAGGCCTTCAATTAGATTTAACAACTTTCATAATTTAGTAATACAGAGAATAATATAATTTATATAATCTTATTGCCTTAACGTGGCTTCTGAAAGACTTAATTTAGGCAAACCATGACACTACTAAACGTTCTTCTTTAACTTAACTGATGCATCAGCTATGAATATCTCACCAAGACAAAGAAGATATTAATATAATTTCACAGAACATAAGAATTCTTTCGTAAATAATTAAAAAAAAATCATGCAAAATTTTGAATTCAAAGGATGAACTTGCTGTTGAGAAAGAATTTTAGCAGTCTGTAGAGCAGCAATCAAACAAGCATCTAGACTGCCACGCTAACTAGTGGTTGAAATGTGAACCTAATGCTAGTAAATATTCGTTTGTACGTATATGACACGTGTCAACAAGTCATTGCCTTTGTATTTTGCCTAGTGTTTTGCTAGCACATAATTCATAAAATGATCACGAGGGCGCGTCACATTCGGCGAAAGTGCTGCCTCTATGTGTCGTGCACGGTCCCTATAATTTGTACACTTTGAATTTGACTATGTTTTTTTATAGCATAGGAGGCAAACGAGAAGTTTTGTCACCTGATGTAAAGTGATCACCAACGCCCGCAGACATTCGTAACACCAGAGGTTGCCGACCTTTCTTCATGTCATGTAAATGTCACGTTTAATTGGCTAGAGGTACAACTGCCGAAAACTGAATAAGGCTTGACAACTAGTCGACCTCGGTGTCTGCCTGAAAGTGTTGGAGGTTTCGAGTCCAGTGCCCTGTCAGCTCTTGTAAAACATAAAGTTGTTCACCGTGTGGCTGTTTATTATTTTAATTTATATTCTATTGTTTCGCTGCCAGTTATTGGCCATTCCGCGGGAAGTCAGTGAGATGATGGGCATTTGGACCGGTCAAATGGATTCTTTAGAATAAAGGAAATGAACAATCGGATCACGTGTTGGTAAGTGAATCTGTGAGAATCCGTGAATCCTCACAGACATGGACATACCAAAGATCTCGCATATGAGTTCTTTATGAGATGAAAGAGATTTTTTCTTGAAGGTACCTAAGTCGTGATTAAAAAGGCATATCTGAACAAGTTGCTAAAATATAAAAATGTACCGAGAAGAATTAATGTTAAATATGAAACTGATCCTACATTCATATTTTCATAATACAGTCAAAGCATGTCGTATAAAAGTACTGATATTTTAGCCAGTTTTTTAGTCATTCATTAAAGTTAATTTGTTTCGTAGAGAATATACTTCTATTTTTTTCCGGAAAAATCAAAAATACAATCGATAAGAGTGTAGATAATTTAAAGACATAAAGAGAGACTGAAATTGTATATGTAGTGTGTTTATTTAATTAAGAAATAGATAATGGATACGATTTACGTGTTGTGCTTCTGGAGTCCTTTTTGACTAATTTACAATCAAATATTCGTTTTTTATTACACAATTCCAATCCTTTTGTTAATAAATTCTTTGTAAATTGTCTAACTATCTATCTAACTAATAAACTATCAATGTTGTCTATTCTAAAGTCACAATGTTAAAGTATATACCCGAATGTTTATAAGTAATCCCCTATTAACTGTTCACTATATTATCAGTTAAAACCAGTTCTAAGTATTGTAATATAAAATCAGAGGTTTACGAGCAAACTCGAGCAAACAAATCATAACCACTTAAGGTTATGTGTTCAACTTCGCTATCTATAATTGTATTACAACATTTGATTATGTTTCTAAGATTATATGACGATTTCTTAAGTTTACGTGAATGTATAATAATCAAATAAAACTATTTTAACGGATTTTAACGGTTAATTAAATAATAATATTATATTGTGTGTTATTGTCATAAAACTTTAATAAATAGTTTATTGTAATAATCTTCTAAAATGTAAAAATAAATTTATAATAGCTTCTGAATAAAAAAATAAATATTTACTGTGATTATTATAAGAATATAACAAGTGGAAAAAAATCTACAAAAAGTGAAGCATATAATTTACGAGCACGTATAATTAATTATGTAAATCATCTTATAGTACCTACCTAGTTATATATGGTTAAATAAAATCCCAACTTAGATGAATAGTGATTTATGTAAATTAATTACTAATCTACTTTTAAAATGTACTTATTTACCGAATATATTAAATTTATTACGAATACAGACAAGTGATTATTACAATTAGTTTATTTCCACGGTCAATATTGGAATTCCTAATCGGTTTCGTTCGTTGATTTATGGCTTGGTTTACGAAATATATTTCAGAGATACACTATATATCAGATTTTAGCGTTATAATATAAGGGCTTATGTTAATTTGTCCAATTTTTTTGGCAGTGTAGAGTAACAAAAATATCCTAAGTTACAATTTCTGTCTCGTTTATATTGATTAAGGATAAAATACTAATAAATATTTTATTATCAAGACGAAAATAAAGGTCGTGCTTAACCTTACTACACTATAAACTGATCCTACTGATATTATAAAAAAAAATTCTATGTTTATTATTATTTCACGCTAAAATTCCTGAACGGATTGATATAAATTTGATACGGATATAACTTAGATATACAGATTAGTATAAGAATAATTTTCATCCTGAAAAAAAAGTATCAAAACAGATATATCCGTTTTCTACATTTGTATAAATAAAAATATATACAGATTCATTATTTCCGCCTACAAGTCGAAGTCCGTAATACCTTATATCAACGGAGAACTTACATCATATGCCTGTTCGCGAGGACCTTTGTCCGGTAAATATTATATCAAGCTGATATTGACATTGGATTTTTATTTGGCTTGTAGTTACGACACCCATCAATGTTAAGGCTTCGAGGCGCGCTTTTTATATAAATAAATTATTTCATTTCAATATGAGCATCAGTCGTTTCCGCTTATTCAAAAAGGACCTCTAATATAGGGATGTTTACAATTCTTCAGCGTCACTTAATGAATATTTCACCTCTATTATATTTTGCTACAAAGCTCTATTTCATTCGGTGTATTTTAGATAAAAAATCAATAAATATGGAACACCATCTTAATATTACATTTCTATACATATTTCTTTATTGATAATAAATTATTCAAATTATAACATTTACTTTATTACTAATATAATGCAAATATTATTCAATAAAATGATAAATTCAATGTAATGATTGCCAAAATTCGATCCATGTGTTTCAATAGATTTTAGTTATTTTTATTTGTAGAGAAAAATTATAGATTTTATCTAGTGCTATCACTCTTCGTTCAGACATGACGTCAACACAAATTTGTACAGCATTATTGAACCTCGGTTCTTTATCATTCACGGTAAAAACGAACAAGTCTTGTATCAAGTCTGATTATAATGTGCTCATTAATGTATATATCAAGTGTCGTAGTGTCCATCAAAGGTAGCATTCCATAATTCACTGGAAATACTACTTGGTACTTTTACAGTTGCGAAATCCACCTGTGGAAACGAATTTGGCAACTAGACTAAACTACTGATAGTAAATTTTGGCCATGAAGTATTTGTTATTGAGCATATCATAGTATCCATAATGTTGTGCAAGTTTCTGAGCATATCATAAAATCCATTATGTTGTGCTAGTTTTTGAGCATATCCTAGTATCCATAATTTTGTGATCATTTTGGAGCATATCATAGAATCCATAATGTTGTTCTCGCTTTTGAGCATGTATATAGTATCTATAAGATACTTGTTTTTGAGCGTATCATTGTATCCATAAGGTTATGTTCGTTTTTGTTCATAGCATCCATAACGTTGTGATAGTTCTTGAGCATGTCATAGAATCCATTATGCTGTGCTACTTTTTGAGCATAGCATTCATAGTATTCATAATGTAGTTCTCGTTTTTGAGCACATCATAGTATCCATAATGTTGTGCGAGTTTTTGAGCATATCATAGTATCCATCATGTTGTGCTCGATTTTGACCAGAGTATCCACAATGCTGTGCTTGTTTTTGAGTATATCCTATTATCCACGATGTTGTGCTCATTTTTGAGCATATTACAGTATCTAACATAACATGCTAACGTAATTGATCACATCACCGTGGGCGTGATAATGTTTGATTCACGTTAATGTGGGCAATTAGCTGCTAGAGACGATAGGAGTGAATCTCGCGACAGTGGCCAAGAGACGTGACCTTATATTATGCGTCTACAGTAGTGCGCCGCCCGACGCGGCAGGCATACTAACGTACGCAAAACGCCTTGGTGAATCCTTGGCTTCAAAACCGAGCTCCTTTCTTACTTTGTTTGTTTTAATTCACTGTTCTATTATTTACCTTTAAATGATTGCGAAGGCACAACTCACTGTTTGTCTGTCATGGTTTATTTAAGGCTTTATAGTTTACACACATCGTGGTATTTCTGTGAAAAATTATATGTACCGCACTTATTAGGAACTTAAGGCACTGGAATTTGTGATACGAGTAATGTGTTTCATTCGCCATATACTTTTACGACACATAAAAGTGTTAACATTGTCATTGAATTATGGTTACATTGTGTATAATAACTTAACTTTGATTCTTTATACTTAATCTTTCAAGGTAACATTTTATTTATCACATTATAGTCAATAAATGTCATAAATGCCTATAAATAATAATTCGTTGAGATACCTATGCAAATACACACACTTAGCAACGTTGAGCAATCTGATTATGTTTCTAATTTGCATTTTAAATGCTATGAGTAAAATTGTTTTAAAAGAAAATAATTAGAACTATGAATATATTTTACTATGAATACATTTATAACTATGCACAATTTCATACCCATTTAACTGTTACTGCTTTAATTCAATATTAAAAAAAAATTCTGTGTTAAATATAATTAATAATCTGTGACCATTCGCGATCTCACGACAGACAATGTCTAATTACTTGAATGTCCTCACCTGATCGTTACTGAGTTTTCCACACGAACAACACAAGACACAACCGACAGTGGACAGCGACTGTCCGTTAGTAAACGAAGGCTGGAGGATAATGAGTCGTTTGCGCAAACTCGCGGATCGCGGCCTGCCCTTGCGCCGCGCAGGTGACTTGTATACTGACAGCGCGCGCCTCTCTCGCCTTTATTTATTACAATTCGTTTCTCACGCTTTACGGTACGTCATGAAATACGACAGATTTTTACGTGTACGAGATTTGTACTATTGTAAGGGGTGTTTCAGGCGAATCGGGCACGACCTGGGTACATCGAGCTAGGACGACCGGGGTACATCGAGCTAGGACGCCCGGGGTACATAGAGATAGGACGACCAGGGTACATAGAGATAGGACGACCGAGGTACATCGAGCTAGGACGACCGGGGTATGTTTCGGATGACTGGGAATGTTTTGGTACCTCTGGTTCAAGTGAAGCCGGCTTGTGTTGTGGCACGTTGAGGCGGTTGGGGGGAAGGAACGCAACCTACTCATAACCATGCTGATATATTGATATCAGTCGTGTGTGTCGGTCACCAACTCGATTATCAAATCTAGTTGATGACTACCGACCCAATTAGCTATTTTAAGTCTCTTACGCTATAATAATAATGACAGCTATTAACCGTGACTTCACTCGTGTGATTTTGAGATGTTCATTTATAACATTGACTAATCTTCACAGTCATTATCCGACCACTTAGTCCGCTTCTTTTTTATTTTGATCGGCAAATTAAAGCTATGGAAATTTTGAAAATATGAAGATTCTCTGCACATGGCTGGGTCTGTTCTAAATAATATCATACCCGACTTTAGGTATAGTTTGTCTTGATGGGTAGAACTTGTTGTTGTTATGGTACACGCTGTTACGGCCTAACGTCCACTAGCTCCAATAGGGGTACCGCCTCGAAGTAGTTTGTGTTGTTATCTTGTCGCGTTTTTTTTTTGCTTTTTTTGCTTGTTTGTTGTTTATGATCGTTTATTTTTGCTGTGTTTACGCCTTTAGGGATGAATTTCCAAAATTCCGTTCTGGTGAAGACTTAAAATATTATCGTATGTTATTTTGGTTGATATGTATGTAAAATGAAAACATACAGGGTAAGATGGTTGAGCATGAGCTAAGGCATGGCATTTCATTAAAGCCTTAGAAGGAAAGCGAGGGAAAAATAACGAAAACAATGGCTAGCGCTACACAGACATGTAGGCATATTTATTTCTTCAGGATCAAGGTATCCTATTTTCAGCTAACCCAGTAGTCATCATTTAAAATATTGATATAAGCGAGAACAACTAGTAAAGGTAGAGTATTGAACTTTGATCTCAAACAGACAATGAGATGGATAATCGGAAACGAATATATTTTATTTGTAATAAATAATTATGTTTACGAGCTGTGCCCGCGACTTCGCGAGTGGGATTTAAAATTAATAAAAAATAATAAATATATAAGTCTAAGTTACTTCTTATATTTAATCATGAGAAAGGAAGGAATGGCAAGCGTGGCACAGACGAGAGCCTTGCTCTTAAATTAAAAAATATACCTTAAATATTTTTTTATTTGTATTTTATTTATTGAACAACAACATAATATACAATGTTACGATATTATAATACCATACCACAATATAGAGTATAACATCAACAGATGCTGTAAATTTATAATTCGAATACACACTTATAATTGAATTTGGACAGGTAATTTTACTTATTTTTCTTTACTTATTTTGTTACATTTCAAATCTAAACCTACTCATATTTTTTTGCCAAGTGCTCCAAGAGATGTAAACACAAACGATATTACGTTTTTTTATTGCGATTGAAATGAATATCATCAAGATCAAACTCTTCTATCATCGACGAAACCGGTTGTTCGACAAAACCTTGAATGGAAAATTATAAGCATAATGAATGGTCGGTGTTGTTTATAAGGTTTTTGTAGCTAATTTTAATAACTGTGTCCTTTTATATTAATGTGATTTTTATGACCTCACGATAGGTGTCAATATTTTACACCTCTGTAAGAATTACTTGTACTAAACTAGTACTACTACTAGTAGTCTTTGTACTAAATTATCGCCTATATTTTAGTAGGAGTTAGTATTACGATGCTGTGCCGAATTGGGCCGGCACGACCGGGGAGTCAACTCTCGCTTACACGATACCGGTGTAAAGTGACAGCTGTGCTGTCGCGTTTCGTGTATACCAGTGGGCGTCGATGGTCATGAGAATGGACCCGACTGCTCGTTTGTCCCCCTATATTATAAAAGTAAAGGTAGTGCTATTGCCGTCGAATTGGGCCTGCACTACCGGGTACATCTCGCCCATATGATACGCAAAATGACGCTGTGCGGTTGGTAAGTTTTCGGTGGTCAATTCGTGGAAAGGAGATCAATACGTCTGCATAATAACTATGTGGATGTCTATGGGCGTCAGTAGGTAGTAATAAAAAGGTCTGACGGGCTCGGACGCCCCCTTGTACGATTAAAATAAAAATTCACTTGAATAACATTTTATTCATTTTATTGCCAGTACTAAATTAAATACAATACAATACAATAATATAAAATAATCGTGATATGAGTCTAGTCGACACTAATAGAGAAAATCGCCACTTGAAAATAGGAAAATATTTTCAGAAAGGAGACTCAGTCAGTTTTCCAACTCACAGTGACATTTTCTTCGGGAAAAACTCATCGATTTTCACGTAACTCAGTAGTCACCGTCAAATATAGACACACGCGCACAACTAATATTGGTAGAGGTTTGAACTTTGAGCTCAAACACAACAAATGGAGAATCGCGAACGAACGCACTTTATCTATACATGTAATAATACAGTAAAATTCGTGTGTTAATTATAAACATTGAATATATTTACGAAAAACTAAACGGAGGCGATTGTAAAATATTGTTAGAACACTTTTCAATGTTTTTTAATTTTTTTGTCTGTCTGTTTGTCTGGACTAATCTCCGAAATTACTGGGCGTATTCGAATGAAACATTTTTACTAAGCCTGGTCAATATATACTGCGGTAAACTCGCTTATTCCTACGGGAAATCGGAATTTCGGCACACTGCAAGAAGACAATAACAAATCACTTTGATTATATTATTACTACGCTCGTAAACGCAGGCAGCAAGTTTTTCATAAATATGTTGTGGTAATTACTATTAGGTGTGACTATTAAATTGTATGTATATAAAACTCAAACGTGACATAGCCAGCTATCAACGCACAGTCCATACCACTGGACGGATCAAGCTGAAATTTGGCATCCAGGTAGATGTTACGACGTAGGCTTCAGCTAAGAAAGGATTTTTAGAAATTCAACCTCTAAGGGGGTGAAATAAGGTGTTGAAGTTTATATGGATTACTTAGAAATTAAACGCGGGTGAAACCGCGGGGCACTGCTATGTTTAATAAAACGATTGTACTTTTAGTTGGAGCTATCGGATAAGATCCATGTTCACGAGTTATTAAAAACCTGCGTATTACTTTACCCAGATAACAACACATTCGAGGTTCAAAGTATAAAACATAGACACAGTCTAAAATTTAGACTATTCGTCAGGTCTAACTAGATTTTTTATAATAATAAACCCGTGAGGTTTGATTCCGTGGAAATATCGAGATGAAAAATAGATGTTGGCCGATTCTCAGACCTACCATATGCACACAAAATTTGATAAGAATCGTTCGAGCTGTTTCAGAGGAGTATGGTAACTAACATTGTGACACGAGAATTTTATATAAGTATGTATATAGAGATAATGTCTATGAACTTTACATATCGTGTTATCGGTAGGTGCTACTTTATAAGAAATTTTATTATAGAAATACATACATAGACATTCATGACCTAGGCGGAATTTGAACCCACGACCCCTGGCGCAACATTCTCTTACAAACCGAGCTATAAGACCACTGCGCCAGCCGGTCGTCAATCTACTTAGATACAATCTAACAAGTCCAGATAAATGTAACAAGTTCTAAATAGATATATTTTTAATCGGACCAATTAACTGTTTACAAGAGTACAAAATAAAGTACAATATTTAATTAAAGAAATTAAATTAATGAATGGATGAAATGTTCTTTATTGTGAACATAACAGTAAGTAAATATATAAATAAAATACAGATTCTAACATCTGTAATCAACTTCATAAAGGAAGATCGTTTAGCCGATTAAAAAGAAACAAATTAACAAAAATTAGGATACACAAAGGTGATTACTTAAAAAGTAATTAATTATATAAGGTAAAATTTAAATTTAAAGATATAATTCGTTAAAATAGTTTCAATAGATGTAGTATTGAAACTCGATCTAGATCTGGGTAGATCGAGTGGTGCAAGATCTGCGCGAACTCTCAGATGACGATAGCTGGCGGGAAATCGCGGATAGGCGGCAGGATAAAGGAAAGTGGCGCACCCTCTTGTCGGGGGCCAAGACTCACTTCGGGTCACTGAGCCAGCGGAGTAAGTAAGTAAGTATTAAAACTATTTTAACGAATTTTGTAGCGGTTTATTTAAATATTTTACAATCACGGCGTAACAGTTTCTGATAAGTAATTTTTACACCTCGGGATTGTAAAATACATAAGTGAGCCGTGAAAAAACTGTTAAAATAGTTTTATTATGACGTGAAACATTCGCGTAAACTTTAGGAATCATTGTAAAAGTAATAACTTTAAATTAAACGGTGTTATTAGGTCATGGTGAAAAGTGCACGTCGGGAGGGGGGAGTTAGGTTTGTTGTCTTTTTAATCTTTATAAATAAAAATGAATGTTTGTCTGTATGTTCTTTATAGAATCGTAAACTATACATTTGATCATGTGATGATCTTTAGCAAAGTTGTGGTGCATGAGCCTACGAAGGATTGTGTTGGTACGACCAATTTCCGACAGATGGCGCCACGCGTAGGCAGGGTACAGCTAGTAATAAAATAAAATGTATTTATAGTATGTTAGAATTTTTTGAAAATATCACCAATTGTTTAAAATATTGAAGTACAATTACCAATAAATGACACATGGTTTACAGAAAACTGCATTAAAATAGTAAAAAAAGTAAAAACAATCAGTTATAGAGGCAATATGAAACTATAGACTGAAATACTGATATTAAAATATTTTTTTTCTATACTAATGCACTCAGCGCCGGAACAAGCTTTGGCGGACGGGGGGCTTCCGGGCTCGGAGACCTTTTAGTTGCGAAGGGAGGCCCTTTTCTGGGTACAAACATGATCTTATCGCCCTTAGCATAACGGGGACCGGGGCTGTAGGCCCCCTAGACCCCTACCTGGATCCAGCCCTGACTGCACTGTAACATCGAAGAATTACATCTACCGGTTTGGTTAGGTTTAGAGTTAGAAAACAGAGCCAATAAAAAAATCAAGCAGTTTTATGCTCATTGTGATCACGCCACCCATGTTCTAGCTTACATACCTTTCCAGTTGCTGCCCCGGGTGGCTGGGTATCCATGAAGATTACCGACTATTAAAAAAAAGCTTGCATACCTTTGTATTAGTAAGAGGTAGTGCCACACTGCATGCTTGCATGCAGTCGAATTGGGCCGGCACGACCGAAGAGGTACCTCTCGCTTACACAAGACCGGCGTAAAGTGACAGCTGTGCTGTCGCGTTTCGTGCGGTGTGTAAGTAGCCGGTGGCCCATGGAGGTGGGAGGAGAAAGGAGGGCACGCATCTGTATAGCCTCTATGCGGATGTTTGTGGGAGTCGGTAGTCATGAAAATGGCTCCGACTGCTCGTTTGCCCTCCTATACCATAAAAAAAAACCTTTATTACAGAATTAAGTTATTCATTATGGAGTAGACGCCGCTGCACGCTGGCGTGTCGGATATGATACACATATCTTATTAGTGTTGCATTGAATATACAATATGCAAATCGTGTCTGGTTCTAGTTTGATAAAAAAATAATAAAAATCATTTATGCTCCATCGTGGTCCGAATAAGTTACGGTATTTCCGGATAGGTCGTATCCTAGAGATCTTCAAGATATAGCTTAATCTTTTCTCAAAGGTCGGAAACGCATCTGTTAGACCTCTGGCTCCTCGGATGTCTGTGGGCGTTGGTGATCACTTATCAGCAGACGGCACAACTGCTTGTTTACCTCCTATGATATGAAAAAAGTAAACTAATATTAGTTTACACAAGAAGTAAATAGAAGAATGTCTTCAGACTTCACACTTAGCAGGCTCACCGAACCAGAAAAATTACTGCTTGTTTGCCTTCCATGATTTATAAAACAAACCCTCAAAATATGGAGTTCCATGTACCTACTAGTCAGGGACGAATCGACTCGATCGCCTTCCTCAGAACTTTGTTAATATAACTTAATTAACTTTTATTCCTATATTGTGATAAAGGACATAGTTACTATTCTTCGCGTGATTATTTCACATCTCTACCCCTTACCCTTTCTTCTTCCCCTTCCGCCTTCCCTATCCCCTTCTCTGCACCAAACATGAGGTCGAATGGGTGCCGCTGTTGATCGTTTGATTGGAAAGTCTGTAGTGCTGTAAGTTTGTAAGGCCGTCGGTACCCGCTGTAGTGATCTAGTGACTCTCCACAAGGACGATCGCGTGTTCGAATCCCACTAAATACATTCAATATACGAATGTCAGTTCAAGGTTGTGTATTGTGTTTATATACTACATTCTATATTATATTTATAGCTATTATATTTATTTATTTAATATTCCTTGCACACAAAAAACACTTGTATATAAAAAGACATACAATTTAAGTACTAGTACATCCTATTCTAAATAGATATCTCTGCCAGATGACTTATTACAGTAGATCCAGCGAC
>LUGF01056791.1:584785-597955 GCA_001625245.1 Calycopis cecrops | reverse complement strand
TAGTTACAACTAGCCCGCCAATTCGGGTGCATGCATGCAGGGTGGAACCTCTTACAAAAAGCATAAGAATATCTATGCCACTATGGCCTACGTCATGCTAGCTAACACAAACACCCATTACTCTTGCCCCTGGAACTACGACGAAGATCCATTCGAGTTATACCAGTTTTCTCTTAGAACCTGGCCTTGATATTATTTATGAGCCTTAATTACCTTGAGACGAATTAAAATCGATAATTATTTCCAGTTACATGACTACCGCCGTTCTGCATCTTTGATCACTTATATTTTTAAACTAGCTTTTACCTGCGGCTTCGCTTAATTTGTTTTTTTTTATTTTTAATAAAATATATCCTATGTCCTTTCTAACGTCTTTAAGAATAGGTAATAATAATACCTATAGGTAGGTTTTTTTTTTTTTTTTTTTNNTTTTTTGGTAAGTGTGGGGCAAACGAGCAGTCGGAGTCATGACTACCGACGCCCATAGACATCCGCGTAGAGACTATACTTACAGATGCGCTGCCCTCCTTTCTCCTACCACCTCCATGGGCCACCGGCTACTTACACACCACACGAAACGCGACAACACAGCTGTCACTTTACGCCGGTCTCGTGTAAGTGAGAGGTACCTTCCCGGTCGTGCCGGCCCAATTCGGCTGCATGCAAGCATGCAGTGTGGCACTACCTCTTACAAATACAACAGGTACAAATGATAGGTTGAGTACCTAGTTTTCACAGCGAAAACTTTACAAACAAAATCACACTTACATTTTTAATATTAGTAGGGACGACATTAAAAAGAAGAAGGTTATAAATTCGTCTGTGTTTTTTAAATATTTATTATAACCTCAGAAATGTTGACCGTGTAAATCAATTTCGATGATCGCACAAAAATCCACTAATTTACCAAAATAATAATCAAAATTATTTTTTACTCGAAATAATAAACATACAATTTTAGTGTAATTACATAAAAATATATCTTACACTAAAAATATTAATTAAATGAAGTTAAAAAAAAGCCGTTTGACTTCAATTTCAATAACAAATTCAATTGATATTATGTATTCATTATTTTGTCTTTTAAACCTAGATGCATAGACAATCGCCAGATAGATACATTATTAATATATAGTATTCCAATATTTTCCTTAGCACTTATATTTATAAATATTTTTCAACAATCATTGTAGATACTTTAGATCCACTGTAAGCATTGTAGCTGTGTGCTCTAGCACACAGCTATAATGCTAAAGAATAATGTAAGTAAATGTAAATAATAGATGTAATGTGTCTTATGTGTGTGTCTAGTATTTTTACTCGATGTTTTTCAAGATATGTGTGTTTGTATGTAACTATGTACCTATATTTCTGTGCTCCTTGATTCGTACAAGGGTTTGACGGATTTTAACATACGACACTTCGATATTTTTGACTTCTTGATTATCGATTCGAGAATTGTTTAGATAACGCATGGGAATTATTTACAGAATAAAATTTGTTTTATGGAGCATTAAAACATTTGTAAGCATTCGGGATTTTTGTTTTTAACATTAATCTTAGATTAATATTGTAATTATTGCCTTGTGGATTAACCGAAACGTAAGAAATGAACAATGGTTTAATAAATAGAGATATAATTTGTTAAATATTATAATCTAATATTTGTATATTACATTGTTAAGATTTTGTAAGATCCTGTGGAAACTTTATTGATGTATGTATATGATTCACAATTTTGTATTTTTATATTTACTACCATT
The DNA here is from genome assembly GCA_001625245.1 of Calycopis cecrops. Classification (NCBI taxonomy): domain Eukaryota; kingdom Metazoa; phylum Arthropoda; class Insecta; order Lepidoptera; family Lycaenidae; genus Calycopis; species Calycopis cecrops. The sequence continues at coordinate 596,192 of LUGF01056791.1, read as the reverse complement.
ATTTCTTACCTAAAGAAAAAAAAACCTGTTATTATTGTAAATATTAATTCGTGTCGTTCAGGTCAATAGTAAATTTAAAAGAATAAGAACGACATGCTGCGTTGCAACTGAATTGGACTGCATCTCTCGCTCACATGATGTCGATCTGAACTGACGTCTTTGTAGTGGCTTATCATGTGACTTTGTCAGCTTCATGTGGCTCATTGGGGGGGCGAGGAAAGGGCGTCAAAACGGCTGCAAAACGGCTGCATGCGGTTGCGAGTGGGCTTCAGTAGCCAGCAAAAGACTCGGATTGCCCTCTGTCGTATGTTCACAATTTTCAAAATGATTGTTTTATTAGAAATAATACACATTTCAGTTTCAGGCTCTTCAAAGGCTGGCAACGCATCTGTGAGACCACTGCTGTTACGGATGTCTGTGGGCGTTGGTGATCACTTAGCATCAAGTGGCCAACTGCTAGTTTATACAAAAAAAAATACTTAAACTTTAAAAAAGCCACATAATATACCTTACACACAATTTTTCAACAAAAAACAACACTATTTATAATAAGGTTTTTGACAAAAAGTATTTATAGGAATTAATATTTGAACACTGGGAAAACTAAGGATCTTACTTAAGGCTGTAACATACCAAGCAGATACGATAAGATATTATCTGCGTATAAAACCATCCTTCAATATAATGTATGTCTGTACCTACAGATACTTGACGATAAAATATAAGTTATCTGAGTAGTGTGCGATGCTCCTTGAGTCAGTATAGAGAGATATTGACAGATATGCGCTCAGATACAGATGTCTTACCGCATCTGCATTGTGTGTGACAGCCTTTATTTGGATTACTCTCGGGCAACGTCCAGTTCAGATATTGTAGTATATCCGTAGAGTCTACTGATATACCAACCTCTTAGAAACTGAGTCTACGCCGTAGACTTAGAAATGTCCTTAGAAACTTAGTCTATGCCGTAGACTTAGAAATGTCCTTAGAAACTGAGTCTACGCCGTAGACTTAGAAATGTCCTTAGAAACTTAGTCTACGCTGTAGATTTAATAATGCCCTTAGATACTGAGTCTATGACGTAGATTTAGAAACGGCCTTAGATACTTCTATGGCATAGACTGCAATTGCTCTTAAACTCGTTTTATAATAATTTTAATTAGTTTTCTTTATAAAATAGAATCATCTTAGTTCATTATCTCATTTTTAACACCAGTATCTAAATGCGCCGATCTGTCGTCATAAGATGAGATCTTATTTTATTTTGCAAATAAAACATGGATTTTTGTGGTCGGTGATCATTTTTTTTATGTAATTTTGAGTAATGTTTACTCGATATATGTCGACGGAAAGTTATAGCAACTTGCGTCATGGGAGTTTTTTGTTTGTACATAATTAATGTTTTGTACAAATGTAAAGGGGATAAAAAGTGTGGATAATTGTCGTATTTTTATACCATAAGGGTTACACAATAGAAAGCTTAGAGTACACACACTGGACTGTGCATTTAGGGTTACCGTTGCGGAGTAAACACTTTTCACACGTTAAAAGAGAGGATAAGACAAATCTCTTTACATTATTTGATAACGGACAAACGGGGTACAACGGGTGATTTTTGCGTAACAAAGAAAATTGCGGTTGATAACCGGAATCCCATAACACAGTCTAAGCTTATTAAAGTATACTGTGACGCCAGACTGAAAAGGGACTTCTCTTTATTGACAGCTCCGAATTCAGCTCTGGCGGGGCCCGGGGATTCGGCACCTTTAAGTTGTGATACCCTTAAGATGTTATTCGTCATCGGATATCTCTAAATTATTGTTCTCTCGTTTATATATAGATATAGATCTCTTTTAATGTACCTCTTGACGGCTGATCCCCTATTTCTGATATATATACACGACGACTGATGGGTGCAAAAGTACTGTAGCTGGAGTAACACGCACGTCCTTATCGTTAACGGTTTGCGAGTTCAAATCCCGTCAGGTCCTGGACATTTACCCATGTGTTAAGTATAATTCTATAAAAAAATCTTAAATATACAGTTTCGTAAAATTGTAAAAATTTCGAATTCTTTTCCTTTTTTTTTACCTGCAACACAAGTCACAACTCGCAAAAATTTAACACAGGGCTAGCCCGAGTTGTGTAAACGTATCTATTGGCCTTTACAAATTACTATCACTATTATCCACTTATATATAGCTACAGCCTCTACCTGTATATCGGTGTTATTTCGGAAGCTTATAATCATCTGTGCAGAAAAATAATAAGCGGAAAATAAAAGTTGAAAAAATAAGATAAAAATGTAATGCAAATTGTAATTGACAATACACTGTGAACTGAGGAAATGTGGAATTCAATTTGACAAAAAAATAATTTTCTCAAAGTTTTCATGGGTATCGAAAAAAATAAAATAAATATACTGGCGATCTAGTTAATAGTCAGAAGAGAAAACAAAAGTACCTAATTAAAAAGTCCGCTCGAAGTCATTCTTGAGATATTGACTGTTGAAGCCTCATCTTATTATTACCTCATCATCCTAGCCTGTCGAAATATACAAAACCTACAAAAACGAAGACACAAACTGTGAAACATCCAAAAAAAATGAAAGTCAGCTCATACAACAGTCAATAAAATATCGGTAATTATAATGACACATTCGAATAAGTTTCATCGTGTAAGCAGATTCATTGAAGTTGGAATTACGAAATCATTTACAATTTCAGTGTCAAGTCCACGAGATCTTGACATTGAACTTCTAACTTCTAAGCAAATACGAACGATACGATACAAATACTTGCCTAAAGGACTTGTAAAGTATATTTCTTAGGCATTGACATAGAAATAATGCGTAACAATTTTACATATATAGTAAAATAGCTGAAAGACGTCCAGTCATATTTGAAAAGTTTGATAAACTTGTAATCTCAGACCAAATGAAAATTACTTTTTATTTGATCTGCGCTTGTAATGTTCATTTGCGGAACTGCCAAACCCGTTTTCATATCCTCTTTTTTAGTAGTATTTTTGGTAATAAAATATCATATTTTAATACCTATTGTCCTGTTCTCGATAAAAACAAATTAGCGATAAAATAATTTATAGATAAAGCCTTTTTGAGTTGTGTGGTGTAGGTAACACGACTTCGTTTGCTATGTAAAGAGTTATCAAGTGTAATATAGTTAATAGATTAATACCAAATTAACTTCCTTTATCTAATATTTCCAAACCGATCACTGTCGTGATGGGATATTTTTTAACTGTAGAACAGAGAGGACAAGGCCAAAAGGCACTTAAGTGGCCAACCACTACATTGAACAATGGTTGACTTTCAACCACCACCATGGTGGGTTGCCAAGGCCGTAGATCTTGAAAGATTGTTAATAATACATTGAAAATCTACATTTTATTATATTATTAGCTTCCGCCCGCAGCTTCGCACTCGTAAATTTAGACTTAAGAAGTGGAGGAGGCGCTCGCGTGGAAAGCTCCCAGTTGGCGAGTTTTTTGCGACCTCTTCAACATTTAACGCTGTATTTCTGTAATTTACATAAAACATAGTAACATATAATAATATAGGTACCTTCCTCAAGAGTCCCTCTTTCTATTTTTGAAAATCGTATAAAAATCTGATCGGTAGTTTTCGAGTTTAAAGGGTTCATACAGACAAAAAGACGCGGCCGAAGACTTCCTTGTACAATATTCATAGATATTTTGCATACCTATACAATAGAATGAAATAAAATAAAATTTGATATTCCTTTTTATTAATATTTCGTCATTAATTAAATCGAAAAAATGAAATATATTTCATATTAAAATTGATAAATATTTTAAAATTACAATATATTTTTATTTTATTTTTTTAATATTTTATTTTTATCTATTTATAACATCCCGGAGTTTATTTTGTTATCTATATTTTGTAGATTGTGGGGGTCATTTTGGATTCATGTCAAGTCTTAGGAAATGAAAGTTTGGATTTAAACAAAAGGTGCAATATTTAGGAATAATTAATATTTACTAAGGTCATAATCAAAAAAAAAATCAAATATTAATTTAAATAAAATATTAAATATATAATAAAATATTCGTGATAGCAAATTTACATATCGCATGGATTTTATATTAATTAAAAAATAATCATTATTTATATATTATTTTAAATGGATAAATTTGAAGATAATAAGAAACATTTCTCTTTATCCCACAGAGACAAATTGAAAAGTGGTTTAAAAGCAGATTAAACTAATCTTTTCAAATCATCGGTTTTGCTACAATTAGATAATAATTAATATATAAACTTTGAAAACGGACTTCTTTCTTAATATTGACTTATTAGCTGTTAGGCTGGGCACACGGGCGTAATTTTTCAGTCGTGAGTCGCAGAATTTCGGCCGGGCCAACTGAATTTCTGTGGAGCTGCCACACGGACGTAATTTATTCAGTTACTATTGAGCGTTAGTACGGGGTGTTTGTGTCATCAAGTGCGATGGATTCCCGCCCCTCCCTCGCCCCGACAGAAATTCGGTCGAGTTTGTGCGTGTGAGTCGGCAGACAACTCATTTTGCGTCGTCGTGTGGTACAAACTGCATTTTTGTATGAAACTGAATGCAGCAGAATTTACGCGACAGAAAATACGCGACTCAGAACTCATAAAATTACGCTCGTTTGGCTTCGCCCTTACCCGCGGCTTCGCTCGCGTGGTAGTTCCCATGAAAGTGAGACCTTCAACTATCTCCATATGAAATATAACATCAAACCGTTGATACGATTTGATGAGAAAGAAGGTCACACGATCGTCGATCACACTTTCGCATTTACGATATTAGTATAAATTTAATTATCAGTGAAAAGAAAAACTCAGCAGAACGGTGTCCTATCGCCAGATCTCTGTCTGTACTCCCGTGTTTGCCCGTGTTCCCTTCAAATGTTGAGGGATGCGAACCGTGGTATGAATTTAGCTATTACCTCAAGTTTGCAACGGAATAATTGATGCTCTTGACTTATTCCATTTTATTATTACTCCTACATATTGTATGCAGTTTTATGACGCTAATATATAGCCTCATAAAGCTGTATACAATATTTGCCATAATTATTATATGCTATAGCTAAAACTTCGAAAATATTGACTTATATTCGGAGAGAGGAGTTAAGTACAAGGATTTTTTGTAATAATAATAAATAATAATACTATGTGAAAATATGGGTAAGTATATCACTATTTTTCGAGAACTTTTAATCAGAACAAGCCCTTACTGCCTGCCCTACAGACCGCGTCGCGATTAGCTCGATCTCACCGTGGTGGATACGGGAAAACCGCAAGCCCTTAAAATACTTAGCCTACTAACTTGTATGATAAGGCTTCTTTTATTAGACGCTCGATTAGCGTATTGATAAGGGCCACAGCACACATGCTACTTTTAGCATTGGCGATCTTCGATTTAGTCGATTTATAGAAGCTGAATCTACCCACCACTCGCTCCCCACCGCACATTTGAAAACGCCAAACGTCGCGATTTAGTCACTTTTTGCATAGCGAGTGTTGCCGATCGAGCATCGGAGCAGTCGCTAAAATACACGATCCCGATGTCGCGACTAAACGCAGAGACTCGCTAAATCGTAATTCAGATCGCCGTCCACGTATTCTATAACTAGCACACATGTCGCGCGCGTTCGGGTCTCATTCGGAAATCTCCGTTTTCCAACTCCTCCACTGTCAGACGAGCAAAAAAGCAAAAAGGCAGGTAGGGCTGGCTTCTCGACTTTCTAGTGGCCCCATTCTCTATACCCCCATATCCTCTTAGACATCCCCAACCAGGGGACTTGTCTGAATATATTCCCTGACGAGAAAAATAAAAATAAGTCTATCCGTTTTATTACTATTATATTCGGTTTCATACAATATCGTAATAAGACCGAATACTCAAAAATATTTTCCCGCAAAACAAAAAAGAGGAACCAGAACGAGATTTTTAACGTTACACTTGATTGCTCTATTTTTATGTAAAAGTGCAGCCTGTTAAACCGGATTGCTCTTATACATTTAAAACATATCAATAAATAGTTTCAATGTGCAAACCAATAACGAAGGTTCCAAGTCCACGCGATGGTTGTTTTTTTCATATGCAATCATAAACGGCATTGTATGTATGCCACCCTTAGTTACTGGTCAATAAGGAAAAACACCAGGAAACACAACTAAGTAACAGTTGTGATGAAATGAGACAAAACGCATAAATATTCATCATGATTATCTGTTGCTATCATTTTTTACACAGCTAATTATTTTTATGAACTTCAGGATGGGTTTTGGCTTCAATTTAACAACCTTAAGGCCTCCGCTACACTACTCGCGCAGTTGACCGAGGCTAGCCGAATAAGTGTGAGGAGGCACTTCGTCTTACTCCTTTCAACATTACTTCGCCTCGGGTTACTACTACTACCGTTAGTAGTCGATTTTTGTGTCCGAGTCAAAGAACTCGGAAAATTTTTCGCAAGATTGTCCGAGTGTCTGGGCCCGCATTTATTATTTCGGGTTACTTCGGGGCGCTGTTCGACGAAGCATCGAAGCGAGTAGTGTAGTGGACGCTTTAGGATACCTAAATCTATATATATCCCTAATCTAAATAAATATTGCCCAATTTTTTTTGTAAACTAGATTTAGGTATATATACGTCTGGACGTACTTCTGCTGACAGAAGATAAATATAAAGTAAGTAACATAAGGAACACGGGAACATAGAATCTAGATGATTCTAGACTGTGACACAAACTAAATTGAAACGTGCACTAGAAATAATAGGTAATATTAACTAGTAAGTTTCCTCAGGAAACTCCTTTTAACTTGTTTTATTCCACCTCGATTTTCTGCAGATGGACTGTCAGAATCTAAGTACTATTTAGGTAAATAATAAAATAATGTCTCAATCTTACACTGCGTGATGCCACTATATTCCTTGCATGTTATTTTATATCTTTATCTCTTAGGAGCTTGGGAGCAGAATGCATATTAATTCCTAAAATTTAAGTCATTAAATCATTTTGGCAGAAACAAAGAATATACGCAGAGGTAAACAATTTAAAAAAATCATTTCGATTTACATTTAGCTGTCGGTATTAATGAAATGAGATCAATGTGGTTTTTCTCATGGTAATAAGGAAACCATTCACTTTTCGATTCGTGAAACAATGTTTTTTTATTGACTACAATTTTATGACGTCCAGTGTTGATGCACTGCTCCAACTGTCGAAAATGGAATGAAATGAGAGAATAGAGAATAAATTGCACTTGTTGTGTGCATGAACTGTGTGGTACAACTTCTATAACGTTAAATAAATTATCTTCTCATTACCAGGGCTTTGTATATTTTAAAATGCTTTATGTATTCTAAGTGAGTTCCTTCAAAATAAGAAGATTGTCTCACAAGGATTAAGGTTAAAGAGGATTTGAAAGACCAATTTTGTTATGTCAGCATCTTAATTTTGTCGGTCCTGAAGTGCTTTTATGATGAGCGAAATAACATATGCACAAATCACTCCTACAACAAGAATATTATAAGGATGTAAAGCGAAATATGTTTGTCGTGATGTCTTATAAAACAACTTAAAAATTTTTTTTTAATAACATTACAACCTTCGCAAAGTCACAGTGAAAAGTAATATAACTGTTTTTATTATTAGATTTTGTTAGCTGTTCGCTGGCTGTTACACAATTTCAAGAGCTTAAAAAATGGCTGAATATCTAGCAATAGACATTTTTTGCGTATTGCGTAATAAATTGGACTATTTGTAAACAAATCTAATGTATTTACTTTCTCGGCATCAATTGTATAATACAATATCTATTATATAAAATTCAAAGATGACATAGTCATCTATCAACGCACGAGCTCAAATTTGGCATTCAGGTAGATGTGATGATGTAGGCATCCGCTAAGAAAAGGTTTTTATAAATTATCCACCTTAGGGGGTGAAGTGGTGTGTTGAAGTATATATGGATTTCTTAGAAATTAAACGCGAGTGAAACCGGGGGACACAGCTAGTTGCAGATAAAGGTAAATATAGATTTGTTTACAAATACTCCAATTTGGTAGATTACTTTAAATACATTATGACATTTTGTAAATAAATATTTTGTTGTCCACGGATTTAATTTAACATTGATCCCTATAGATTAATGTTAAATTACATCATAACATAGATGTAACATAAATATGGACAACCATAATATAGATGATCATATTAGATTCAGACAGTCCTACGTTTTTATAATCCGTTATAAATGTTTTCGATGATTTTTTGCATGTACATACATACATCAGAATCGCCTGCACATAAACACTTACGAAAAAAATGTGACACTTTGGTTTTAGTGCTCTCTTTGATTGTACCTAAGACGATAGACTAACTTACCCGCTGGAGGCATTATTACAGGTTTCTTAAAACTGACATTAAGTGTCATAACACGCCATGTCCGGTAAAATTAAACGCCTCGTTTATTGTTAAAATTTTCAATATGGCGGTCACTGACCATGCCATGAGAGGGTAGGGTCGGTGATCGAGATCTGGAAGATATTTTTTAGTCAACAATAATGGTGGTTTTGACTTTTATATTTTGCCACTTGAGAGTGATAGAGACATAAACTCTTATGCGAGTCTCCAGCTACGCCTCACCGTAATATTTTTTTTGTATATCATTATGAGGCAAACGAGCTGTTGGAACCATTCACATCTGCACAGAGGCTTAACAGCTGCGCTTCCGTCCATCCACCTCCCCCTACATGTGCCACCGGCCACTTACACACCGTACGAAACGCGACATCCCAGCTGCCACTTCATGCCGCTGTCTGATAGAGACGTCCCCGCTCGTATCATATTTTGACCTACTTACTCACCAAAGCTTTGAACCCACATACTTCAAATAAAAATCTATGATTAATAAGGTCTCTGCAGACGGTAGAATTTTCAACCAGCCGCTAGTTAAGAGGGGCTTCTATATGTGTATGTGAAGGTTCACATTATTATGACGAAGGCCGAAAATTCAAAGTCCAAGTTTTTTTAGTTTAAGAGGGTAAACGAGATGTCGGAGCCCTTCTCATGACTACCGACGCCTATAGACATCCGCACAAAGGCTATACAGATGCGTTGCCCTTCATCCTCCTCCCTCCAACATGGGTTACACACCGCACATGCGGCTCAATCTATGTTAATATTTATGTGTGCACTTATAATTCCGTCGATAGATATTACAAGGTTATAGAAATTCGCATAGAGCTGCAAATCGGTACAAATGTTCGGAGAACTTTTGTAATGAAATGTGAAAAGTTCCGTTAATCCCACATGAACAATAAGAAAAGAAAGAATGTCCAAGGTCAACGTTCTCGATGACTTTCGGTTTTGAGCCAAACGTTAAGGTAAGCTTTATCATAATTATAAAATACCTATAATATTTTTAAAAGTATGGCTTTTTTGCACACATGGGATTGATAATAACTTTTATACAATTAATTTTCATTCGAACATTCGTACCAATTTTCAATACTAGTAAGTGGGCAACCATTTTACTGGGCGCCAGATTAAGCTTGGACATGGAGAACTTGCGAGTTGAGAATGGGGCCCTTAAGTGGATACAAACTTGATCTTATCGCCCTTAAGCCTCACGGGGCCCAGGGCTGCAACCTGCAGCCCCTCTCCTACGCCCCCACCTGAATCTGGCGCTGCTTTTACGCCTGGAGCTAACTTCATCAGCCTTTACGTATTCGTTACAAAGTCAATCAACTAAAAATAAAATACTTATGTTTAGCGACGTGTGAGACTAAAGTTTGATGTTTAATTGCTAATAGTTTAAGAGGTGCGAATATTCAATTTGCGTTTTAGTGTAAGCGTTTTTTTCAACTATCTATAAGAATGTTTCTACAAGGTTAGAATGATTAGATAGAATCTGAGATTTTCCAGAAATATTGAAAACTTTCTTAGTTTGTAACGTTGTTTATATTAAGCTTTATTGACTAAATTTATTTTGACTTATTAGTAATTTTGTGATGTACATGAAGTTTATTAAATCACTAGCTGTGCCCCGAAGTTTCACCCGCGCTAATTTCTAAGAAATCCATATAAACTACAACACCCTATTTCACCCCCTTAGGGGTTGAATTTCTAAAAATCCTATGCCTACGTCGTAACATCTACCTGGATGCCAAATTTCAGCTTGATCCGTCCAGTGGTTTGGGCTGTGCGTGGATAGATGGCTATGTCACGTTTGAGTTTTATAGTATATTACTTATATATAATTAATGTTAGGGTTAATTCATTATTTTAAAAAATCTGTGTGCTTTAGACCACACGCTTGAAGTAAAACTTCGTTCACGAAACATAACTGGCACTGCTCTTTCTTGGTCCTACAATAATATCAGAAACGTAACTCTCTTTGTATCTTAACTCTTCACTAACTTACATCTCCCTCTCAACTTCCGTTGGCCCTGCCCGATCACACTTTCCGTAACGCCCTTGACGCGCATTCATCAGCTTACTTATCCAAGTCAAGCGCTTATAGAATTTTCCTTCAAAAATAAAACTGCAAACAAAACTAGTTCTTTATATGCGGTAGATGCAGACCGCAGCTACCATTCAATGTTACATACACTTTATTATGTATTTATTCACAAATCAGGATAAAAACATCTCGGATTATTTCTCAAAAAAATTCCATTGTTAGATTATTGATATTTCACATAAAAACACAATAACAAACAAATGTAATTAAATATAGATAAATCGGCTCCCCAATTATATAATTAAATCCGTGGCTTATAATCTTGTAAAAAATATGTTTGTATCAAGACTAACGTACAATCAATGACCTCAACTCGAATGGAAAATTTAGAGGATCATTTCATAATGTATGTTTGTATTACAAAATTGAACGTTACTCTTATTTGAACTCGTGAACTTGGATTTACACATGGTGTTGTCGAAATTAGAACATTAGTTAACATGGACCCGTTTCAGGGCCTCGTGGTATGACGTACGCAATTAATACGTTCTGTACATTCATTGTATTGACGACCAGGCTGGCGCAGTGGTACATGGCTCGGATAAGTGGAGCATGTTGCGCCAGGGGTCGCGGGTTCGAATCCCGACTTGGTCATGGATGTTTATCTATGTATTATTTGTATTTCTGTAATAAAAATCTTAAATATATAAAATCTCTTAAATTTATAAAACATATTAAATATATTCCGTTGTCTAGTACCCGTAACACAAGTCCTTACGGTACTTAGCACGGGGCTAGGCTAACGTGGTGTGTAAAGTCCACAGATATTTATATTTATTTTTTTATTTTTTTATTTATTGTATTCTATTTTTTTTCCCTTTGAGTATAAGGGGGCGAACGAGCAGTCGG
>LUGF01056791.1:570389-584215 GCA_001625245.1 Calycopis cecrops | reverse complement strand
GCCTTGGTCATGGATGTTTATCTATGTATTATTTGTATTTCTGTAATAAAAATCTTAAATATATAAAATCTCTTAAATTTATAAAACATATTAAATATATTCCGTTGTCTAGTACCCGTAACACAAGTCCTTACGGTACTTAGCACGGGGCTAGGCTATGTGGTGTGTAAAGTCCACAGATATTTATATTTATTTTTTTATTTATTGTATTCTATTTTTTTTCCTTTGAGTATAAGGGGGCGAACGAGCAGTCGGAGCCCTTCTCATGTCTACCAACGCCCATAGACAACCGCACAACGGTTAAACAGTTGCGTTACCCTTCACCCCCCTCCTTACCTACACCTACACACCGCACGCAACGCGACAGCACAGCTGTCACTTTACGCCGGTTGTAAGCAAGAGGTACCACCCCGACCGTACCGGCCCGATTCGGCTGCAGCACTATTTCTTACATGGTCTCCATACGTGTGTATATACATGTAATATGTGCATGTGTGGATATACTTATCAACTGAGTACTTAACATACACTTCTTCTATTTGATATTGATTATCACATGTTATTTACACGATAATATAAGATGGGTGACTATGTTGATGATACTGCTAACAAATTTGATCACATTTTGGAGACTCTCGAGGCCCGAGAGGGATGGCTGAATCATGAAAAATAAATAGGTTAAGATTTTAGGTTGCCTCCTTCATCCGATTGCCCCGTTGGGTCATCTGGGCTCTTACGGTGAAAAAATTGAGCCACGGCCATTGCTTCGAAATAAGTTTGTAATCATTTTTGTTTTTTGTCAATAGGTATCTCAGGTGTACTGCCAGTGCTTACGCTAGTGTAATTTTAAAATATAAGTCACATAAAGTGACAGCTGTGCTGTCGCGTTTTGTGCGGTGTGTAAGTAGCCGGTGGCCCTTGGAGGAGGGAGAAGCTTTTTTTCCTAAACTATTCGCAATATTGTTAATATTTCACGCAGGGACAGTCTTGGATAAATATTTGGCTCATTTTTCAACAATAATTTTTAAACATTTTTTTTATTACCTATAAAATTATGGTTGGTACGGGGGGAATCGCGGAGCTCAGCTGGTAATTTATGCATTTCACAAACAAAGTACGCAATAAAAATATTAAAATAAAATATGATTAAAAGATTGCAGGTAAGTCATTTGTAACACAAGTTATTGTAAACAATTATCATGGGACCAACATTGAAGTATCATCTTTCCTACAAAAAAAGTATTATCAAAATTGGTTCATAACGATGGAGTTATACGCGAACATACATAAAAAAAATTCGATCGGTCGAATTGAGAAACCTACTCCTCTTTTTTTAAAGTCTGATAAAAAGATAGGTTGAAGACGGTAAAAGAAAATCTGCTACGCAATTATGCAAACTCTTGCATCATAAAATAAAATTTCACCAATAAATCTGACTGAGTAAAAATATGAGCCAATATTTAACTGATCAATATTAAAGGTTCAACGAACGCGGAAAAGAAGAGATCAATGACCGGGAGAAGAGGTTTATTTTAAAAAAGCAGTTACATTCATTAATCAGTTAACCTTTTTACCACTCGATAAGTTAAATTTAACAGCATATTTTCAATATGTGATATGAAATTATCTGTTCAAAAGTAAAGGTCGAAATAAATGCTTAATTTGACAGGAATTCAGTCTCAATATAATCAATGACTTTTATAGAGTACTAGGTGTGTCCCGCAGTTTCACCTGCGTTTAATTTGAATAAATATAAACTTCACCTCCCATTTATTCACTCTATTTCTATAAATCCTTTCTTAGTGCTCATTTATACTATGAAAGGAACCTCTTTTACTTTTTCAAGTTTCTAGGTAGGTACAGTAGTTTAGGCTGTGCGTTGTCTGTCAGTCAATCAGTCATTTAGTAAGAGAAGAGTTTTATATAAGTTTATAGGTTTACGTTAAAAGAGGAATCTTTGAAATACTATGTTGAAGCAAAAAAAATTGTAAAAGAAATAGGTGCGATATATACCTACCTGCCCCACAATCCTACTAATATTATAAACGCAAACATTTGTAAATATGGATGGGTGTATGGATGTTTGTTACTGTTTCACGTGAAAACTACTGAATGGGTTTAAATGAAACTTAACAATAATATAGCTCCTACATCAGAATAACACAGGTTTTTTTTTCAATATTTAATTAATGCTGCAATTGGTATCTCGACTTGAAATACACTATTGTTAGATAAAGTAACGGGTTGAAAATTCTACCACATATCATTATACGTTACCATGACACATATTTTCCAATAATGACAAGACATCGGTCGTGTCAGCTAGTAATATATAAAAGTAGAAAAACAATTGAAGTAAACTATTAAATTGTACAATTTCCCATCTGTCAATTTTCTCGGTATTTCTATTTCCTCTCAGCTCCTTGTCAAACAGACGAGAAGGCCAAACATGACGAACAAACAGTCAAACAATTACGTAAGGCACAACAACCGCGCACTTACTCTCGCTTTGTACATCTTTCGAGATTACCTCAAGTGTAACATAATACGCGGGTTTATTATAGGGTAGTTGACGGTGACAAGTTTGTAGATTTGGTGTTAATTTGACCCCAAGCTAAGTCTCGATAGAGCTGCTTATTTAACTCTAAAATTAATGAAATCTCTAGATTAAGTTGTGCTAAGTCTAAGGTAAGGAACCTTAGACTTAGCACAACTTAGTCTAGAAATTATTACTGCGATTTATTTATTATTACAGTTAATTTTGTGTAACTGGCCGTGGAACATTCTTTATTTTTTTAATGAGTACAGGTCAACGTCCAAATCACAAAATTAAAAAAGTTTGGCAGTATTGGTTTTGTTTCCTGCGACTTTACTTGTAACAACAAACAATATTCCATGTAGTAGTTGATTTTCCAATAAGAAAACTGTGAAAACCGTTCCAAGTTTGTTTTATTTTGGTTGGGTGATGTCACTACGAATCTTTAGTCAGATAAACATTGACTTATATTCATTCGAAGAATAAACATGGGCATCCATAATATAAAGATAAACGTTATTTTCCTAAATATACTTTATTTAATTAGGAGTAAGAGGTACTGCCATGCGATATTGCAGCAAACTTGGGCCAGCTTTTCCGGGGAGGTACCTCTTGCTTACATAACCACCTGCGTTGTCGCGTTTAGTGCGGCTTGTAAGTTTCAGTTGGCCCATTGGAAGGAGAGAAAGTCGGCAGTATAAAAAATAGACAACAAACTGATATTTTTTTTCTTCATAAACGAGCAGTCGGAGCCATTATCACGACTACATCTGCATAGAGGCTCTACGGTTGCGCTACTCTCTTTTATCCTCCCACCTCTATGGGCCACCGGCTATTTTCATAACGCACGAAACACGACAGCACAGTGGTGAGTTTATGCCGGTCTCGTGTAAGCGAGTGGTACCTCCCCGGTTGTGCCGGCCCAATTCGGCTGCATTCAAGCATACCTCTTACAAAACTGACCTTATAAGAGTTTTATTTTTCTTTTTGACATGCGAAAACCTAAATAAATTTCGACACTATATTTCTTTGTGTTTACTCAAAACTGACAAATCTTTCTCCGCCGTGAGTATCCTTCGAAATTTTAAAAGCAACACGTCAGCAAGCTTGCGTGAAAGGTCCCCATAGGCGTCCTATTCCAAGAGGTCCACCGTCCACCCAATCCATGTGTCATCTTTTACTAGGAGCGTCCCGCAACTTCATCCGTGTAACTCCCTGTTTATTGTAGCGTGGTGATATATAGCCTATACTTTTCCTCGATAAATGGGCTATCTAGCACAGAAAGAATTTATCAAATAGGACTTGTAGTTTCTAAATTTAGCACGATCAACTATACAAACCAAAAAAACCTTTTTTTATGGTATTGGGGGGGATAAACGAACAGTCGGAACTTTCATGATTACCGACGCCCATAGACATCCGCATTCTCCTTTCACCTCCCAGCTCCATGGGCCACCGGCTACTTACACCGCACGAAACGCGATAGCACAGCATGGGTGAAATGTTACTTCAAAGTCTTAGGGCCTGGATTTCTAAAATTTCTAATATTTTCTTAGTGCTTACATGTGCAGTGGTTTCTTTCCTGATGAAATTATCTAAAGAACCTCTGCACCAAATTTCAAGCTTCTAGCTACAAATAGTTTTCGATGTAAGTCACTCAGATTTGCCTTTTCTCGAACATCAAATATTAAATAATATTATGTAAAAACGAAAAGATTTTTCATTAATTAATTACTTTTATCTACACTAATGTTGTAACATTCTACTTATGTTACCAATACTTGACTTATAATGACTACTGTTATAGCTCAGACAACAAAAAACTCAATTTAAGCAATTTGACATGATGTTATAATATCCAAATCGATATCGTAAAATCTCATTATAACACTGTGTGAGAGCGAGAGGGAGAGAAAAATGGTGAGACAGACGTATGTCAAAATCCTGAATGTTAAAAGCAATGTCAACTGTCATTAGCATATGCCGACAGTCGGCAATCGACGCCCAAGGTATTAATTGATTAATTCTATTAGTCAGTATTAGCGAAAATCAAATAGTTTTAGAATTAATATTATAAAATAAATACATATTATTATATAAAAGTTGAACAGACCAGATACTGTAAAGTTAAATATTACAAAATATTGATATATTGTATTAGAGTAAACAACAAAGTTTTGTGTTTATTATTATGTATAACAACTTGAATATGTTTTAGCAAATTTTAGTGTTAATACCGGTGTGGAGATGTGTTATTAAGATAATCTTAATGTTTGTACCATAACTTAATCAAGTGTTTGTGTCCTGTGGAAGAGCGGAGAATCCCACTACAGGTATTTATTTACTTAAAGGGTTTTCTCCAAACATTGTATTAGGCACTTAAGTTTTGCTCAAAGAAATAAATAACTTATTATTATTATTATTATTAGTGAAGATAAAGTAGTGTATGCAACTGCATATAACACGGGTATTAAAACACTTGTTAACTATTTTGAAACTCGCTATCGCTCGTTTCAAAAATTCCACTCGTGTTTTACTGCCCTTCATTATATGACAGTTGCATAAACTACTATTATTTCACACTTGGCCGTACACCGTCCAAAAAAAAACACAACCTTATATGAAACAAAACGTGTTTTTCTGCGTTTATCTAAACACAATCCATCACAAATGGATTTATAAATTTAATTAATTTTTCACAGCAAAAATGCACCTTCAAGTGAGAACTTAATAATGTGCAAATGGGGGAAATAGCTAATAAATAAATTTATTTATTTTGAATGCATTTATTTTTATCTTATAAGTTATATCGTAATACTACTATACGTACTTATAACATTGTAGAATTAAGTCCCTAAATTGAACTTTGAATGGATGTACTCGTATTTCCCAGCAGTTAAACTTCTCAGTAAAGAGCTAATTTAGATTGGTACGTAGATAAAATAGTTTGACTGTTTCATGACTCAAAAGGAAAAATAGGATCAGGTTTTTGTCCGTCTGTCCGTCTGCATGTCTGTCAAGAGCCGTTTCTCAGGAACACGTGGGAGGAAACTGACATTCATGTCTACTACTAATGCTGTCGACTGTATTCTGTTGAACTACATAAAAATATGATTCTAAGTTAAGCCAATCTAAATACATATCCGTTAATACGCATATTTTTATGTTCGCACGAAAATAAAAACATCTAGGGTACTTTCCGTACCGAACTTACTATACAAATCTAATTATAATTCCAGAAAATAATATCATATCAATAATAAAACATACATACACCTATATCTGCAGTTCGTTTTGTACAAGACATGAATAATCCTACTAATATTATAAATGTGAAAGTTTGTGTGTTTGTTTGTTTGTTACTCCTTCATGCAAAAACTGCTGAACCGATTTTCATGAAATTTGGCACACACATAGAGAGTAACTTGGATTGACACATATAATAGTTTTTATCCCGAAAAAGACGTTCCTTTAGGATGTCATGGAATGATTTTCTGTTTTTCACGAGATCGAAATTTACGCGGGTGAAACCGCCGGGCGCAGATATTCAATAATTCGTAGCCATGACCGGCTATGATCTCCGTGAGCCAAATGTTCACGTCAGCCCAGAAGCCATTATAGCAATCAAGCGCGAGCTGCCCTCGACGTCAGTGTCGAGAGCCGGCGACGTCCCGGTCCCTCTGGCTATGACAATAGTTAATTTTTTTACAAGCTCTCTCATTTCGGGATGTGTCTCACTCGCCTGCCGGAGAAAGGGAGGTCAGTACTCCTTTAGAATCCAAACGTAACCTCGTCGCCCGTCAATCACTGATAGCAATACGATGTAGATGGAGTGGGCTTGCTTTTGAAGCGTTGAAGCGTCAGAAAAAAAGAAAAAAGTCATGCTGCTGCCTCTGGAAGTTATGGAATAATGGAACTGGAAGTTTCATTGGATGTAAATATTTGATAGGGGAAATCCCCAAGCGGAAATGTTTTTTTTTTTAATATAGTTATATGTTTTACGTTTTTGTTTTGCGGATGTATGTAATGAGTAATTGTTTTTAACAGTCATTGAGGGTGAGTCAAAATATCTATTTTAAGAACATATTTTATTAAAATATTAGAATTGATTTTGATAAAATATTTTGTTTTCGTAGTGCATGCAATGGCATTATTTTTGAATAAAAAATATTTCACTAGGGCGAGGCGTGCTGCTTTTTTTTTTTTTTTTTTATGGTATAGGGGGGCAAACGAGCAGTTGTAGCCATTTTCATGACTGCCAACGCCCATAGACATCTGCATAGAGACTATACAGATGCGCTGCCCCCCTTTCTCCTTCCACCTCCATGGGCCACCGGCCGGGCTTTATAACAAATACGTGTAGATATAAATGGTATTAAATATCATTACAATTTCTCTTGTAGACGTCTTGTTCCCACCGCTGAGACTCCAGCGTCGCTAGTATGGCCAGCGAAAATCACTACGACCCCTCGATATAATAATATATTGTAATAATATAAATATGATAAAATGGGACTCATATAGAGGTTAATCTTTTTTTCAATATAGTATAAGGGAGCAAGCGAGCTGTGGGAACCATGACACCACACCACCACCACGCCACCACCGTGACAACGGACGTCAATAAACATCAGATGCGTTGCCCTTCTTCCTCCACCGCCTCCAGGGACCATAGGCTACTTACACACCGCAAGCAACAACACAGCTGCCTCTTTACGCTTGTATCCTGTAAGCAAGAGGTAACTCCGTCTGCATCATCAAAAGAATACAGGAGGTGTAGGGGGTAATTGAAATATTGCAATAGTTGTGGTTAACAGTTGCCATGGTTCTTGAGCTAGTTACCACTCGCTAACATGGTTTTTGTTAGAATCTTTGCTTCCATGATATGACCCTACCGGCTATGCTATGGAAATACCTCAGTTTCCCGTGGTATTGGTGACATTGGCCGTTGATAGGCAAGTTCGTTAAAAGTTAAAGTTGATAGAAGTTGGTAGGTCAGTCCGACAGGCGACCCACATTTTGCAGAAGTAGACAGGCTAGGCTCGTCGGCTTGCAATAGGTAAGCAGTGAACTCCTCCCACAAACTTGAAGCTTAATCAGTGTTGGTGGCGCGTGGGACTGAGCGATACACTGTGCAATAAAAAGAAGGGACAAGAAGGTTGTGCTGATTCTTATGGACGTCTTTACTAACGTTTAACTAATGACAGCTCGCTAGCCCGCAGTAACAAACCAATTAATATATTTATTAGCGAATTTTAATTATAAAACCATTTGCCGTAGTAATTGCTATTTGAAATAAATCGTGAGAATTTAAATTCACCTACAACAGTATTCTTAATAGTAATAAATAATAAAATTTAGATTTTATAAACAAAGAAACTCAATATTTGTAATTACATATTTAGTAGAACAAAACATAGAAATCCGCGTCGTTCCTGCACTAAGGACTGGGCGACTATTAAAGTAATGTACTGGCAACGATTTTATGTCTAAGTATTTATTGAAGTTTAAGGCGTCTATAAGTCACAAGAACTACAAAAGTTATAGAATTCCCTGTCGGTACTAAATGTGGAACTGAGAGAGGTTTATTTCCATACAATATTTTCCACTCGTGTAATATTTCCATAATACCACGTGATAATGTATAATGCTACAGTACTGACGTTTATTTATAATCGTAGCATCCGCGAGCCGTCGTGACGTCAGCACTACGTACTTGTAAGTATCGACTCCATGCGTCAACGCCTTTCCAACAAATGTATTAGGGTTCCGCGGTTATAATGACAAAGGGATAAGCCGACGGGTCCCAAGAACAAAGTCGTATCTGCAATATTATCAAATTACAGCTCTTAAATAGATAGCTATTATAAAACTGTAATTTGAACAATTACAAATTACGTTTTACGAAAAATCATTGTAA
The DNA here is from genome assembly GCA_001625245.1 of Calycopis cecrops. Classification (NCBI taxonomy): domain Eukaryota; kingdom Metazoa; phylum Arthropoda; class Insecta; order Lepidoptera; family Lycaenidae; genus Calycopis; species Calycopis cecrops. The sequence goes on along the minus strand of LUGF01056791.1, from coordinate 575,759 downwards.
GAATGTTTTTTCATAAAACGTCTCAATTTGCGCATATACTATCTAAATACTGGAATTTTCATAGAACTTCTATGTTTTATACTGTAATTTGGTAATATTGCAGATACGGCGTTGTTCTTGCGGCACGTTGAAACGTTAGTCGTAATACAAATGTACTGTGTCCAATAACGTTGTACTATCCAAAAGCTAAAATAACGAATTAAAATTGTATTTAAATTTAAAATAAGGTATGTAATTTGAAAATTTGATGAAGAATATCTGGTCCATATGCTATATTTTAGGCAGGTTGATCGGATTGATGGGGTACTGGCCGAAGGTGGCGTCAGGAGTCTTCGCGACCGGCGGCGTGTGTACATGGATGAGGAGCAAGTGTGTAAGGATCGTGATAGGTGCCACTCTCTTCCCTCTGCCTACGTTAGAACTGGCTTGTAGATGCGTTGTTGTTGTTGTAATGCACTTCCTCGTGGTCTAGTGGTGTGCGTGTACAACCACAGACGTGAGGGTCTAGGTTCGAATCGCTGGTCGGATCTAAAATTGTTATTGGGATTTTTCAATTTCTAATAACAGTCCGGAGTCAGGAAGTTGGCGGAGTTACACCCCGTGCTTAGGAGCATGTTAAGCCGTCGGTCCTGCGCCTAATTTCTCTCCGGTTGTGTCCGTCCCATCGGAATATGAGTGGAGTGTGAGGGAATAGAGAGTGCACTTGTGTCTGCGCGCACACTTGTTCACTATAATGAGACGGCTGCGTATCCGAAATCGGCTATGACGACATTATTATTCATTATCATTAATAAACTAACAATATATTTGTACGGAATTACTCACTGATCCGCCATTTACATTTTCAATTACGTTAATTTTTTTCGCACACTCCGTATCGGTAAATCCATGTATCCTATTTGTTCGCTTACTAAATCTCATCATGATGAGATGATTTCTATGTAATAAATTATCTACATGCACAGCACTAATCATATTACTTGTAACAAGCAAAACATTGTAACGTGTTATTTAGACGCCATTTTTTTTATCGACGTTTGCGTCAAATAAAAATCCCAAGATTACATCACTACATGTATATAGTTTCGTACGTCCGTACGTTGTATAGTACTAATTAGTATAATAAAGTACTTAGGTGTTATTATTTACACAAATACCTAACCGTATACAATGTAGTGTCGGAACGAAATATAATTATTATGTATTTCCTATAGATGTATTATATGATAATGTCATTATAACAAGTTCATAGATTATCTGGTATACTAGCTGGTGCTTCGTTCGCGTAGCGTAATATTATAAACAAAGTGATTAGTTACTGTTTGCTTGCAGTGTGCTGAAATTCAGATTTCCCGTAGGAGAGAAACTTTACCTCAGTAGAAAGTGTTTTTGATTTTGACCAGGCTTAGTATCTATACACCACAAAAAGTTTTATTCGAATCCGTCCAGTAGCTTCGGAGATTAGCCCGGGGAAACAGACAAACGGACATACAAAAAAATTAAAAACCATTGTGTTCTAATACGATTCAAAAGTGTTCTAATATGATTTCAACATCGCCCCCAATTAGTTTTTCGTAAATATATTTATTTCGTATTATAGTAATTATTTCGTAAATACGTCAATGTACAGACACCAGAATTTTACTATTTTATTATATGTATAGATTGTTATATGACCCATGTACATATAGTAAGAAGTACACACACCTCTCGTCACAGGACACCGCCTTAAATGCAACGCACTTGTTTTGCGGATGTTAATGGGCGCTGGTGGTCACCAAATTGTCTGATAGCTCGTTTTTCTTCACTATGAAGGAAAAGGATTTTTGGGCAAAGTATTATGGTCTTAGTTCCACTGTCCACATTTCGTTATACTAGTCATTGAGTTAGCAAATTTTCTGTGACTAGTTTCGTTTTGACCAAGACTATTTTTGGCAGGTAACATAAATAAGATATTATATTACGGTAAGTAAACATCCGTGATGTAGTCCCAAATTAATTCCGAAAAAAAACCAATTCATTTTACTTACACAAGGTCAAGCTTTTATTTCAGTATAAAATAGTGTTTGGCTGATTTAATTTAAATTTTCCTCAATTATGTACCTTTAATGGTTTTATTAATTACCAACTTAAACTTTGTGTACAAGCATATTGAATAAGAGCACTAATTAAATGAATTCAACGGATTTAATTGCAAAATAGGAAAAGTTTCCGGCAATTTTAAGATTGAAGATACAACCGGTTTTTTTAACGGGCTTTGGATTACCCATCCACCGCTGCTACTCCATTGTCACCAGGTTCGTCAGAGTCAACCACACTTGACCCTTTGACGGAAAAGCTAAATCTGTCTTGCGACCCGCAACGAACTTAACCAGAAGAAAGTAGGAGGAGTAGGAAGTGATTCCACTTTCCCTAACTAATCAAGGCGGGAGACAGTATAAGATTGCAATGAGTTAAATAAGCCAAGAAGTAGAGAGAGCAGCTAGGTGAAGCCCAGCTACTATACACCACGGAAATATTTTTATTATTTATTTATTTATTTATTTATAACTTACAATTTTCACAACAACATTAACACTAAAAATAATAATATATGAATAAATGAATTGATATAATGGATTACGTCTTATGTTATCTTGTTATTATTAAGGGGTATTACTATGATTGAGTTATATGTATTTGCTGCCAATAACATTTATGACAAAATTGTTTGAAAGCACGAAAGTTCCCTAAAATGACCACGAGGTAACTTAAACTACACCAGTCACACTACGAATTTTATCAAGCATTACATTTCTCTCAGCTCGCCAATGACTACACTCCCATAGGATATGATATGTTGCTTGTTCGTGTTCGTCGCCTTCTATTGAGCAATCACAGAGGGGTGACGGTACCAGTTTGAAACAAAAGAGTTTGGTTTTAAAATTGCCGTGACCAGTTAGAAACTGAGAAACGTAATGATCAACTATTGATCATACAACCAGTTGTTAAGAATGAAAACTAAACATCAGAGTTCTTTATTTGACTTCTATGCTTAGGATCTAATCTATTCCTTGTGGTTAAAAGTAAGTGGCAGAACATAGATAAAAGATTTTAAATAGATAAAGATATTATTGTTCTAGGCACGAGAAAAATTCATCCAATACGCCGTATACGCTCGCACCTTTGGTAATTACATTTTCTTTTTAAGTTTGTTACATTAATTTTATTTATATAACTCTATATTGTTCTCTATTATTTATTAAATACCTGCTAGCTACTAGCGCAGAGTAAAGAGACGTACTAGATTCAACCTACAAATCCACCTTATTTATAATGTCAGTTGGCGTTTTGTGTTTCTGAAAAGTCTCTAGGTTAGAAAATCTCATTTCTCGGCGTTACGAATTTTCAAAACACTAGTCTATAAACAAGTATATAAGAGAACATTTGATTGAAAATTGGCACTGATATCGATTACAATCTGGACTAAGAGAAGAGCTTCCTTGGGAAAGATTTTACGAGGATGAAACGACGGAGCACAAAGATATTAGATATTTAGATAACAGAACTGCCAGATCCCAATCAGGACCCGCAGTAAATGCTTTTACGTAAATGACATAACAACAATCTGAAATACTTTAGATAGATAGATATAGATAGATAGATAGATAGATAGATAGATAGAACTTTATTCAATGCAAAATTTTATACACACACTTATTCTATACACAATACACTTAATAAGCTAAGAATGAGAATTAAAAGTAAGAAAAAAAAAATAAAAAAAAGCGAACACGGGTGAAATTTACACAGTGATGTGACTTTTTTGCTATTTTGCATCGAATAGGAGCGTCACTCGGCTTGGAAGTTGAGAATAACACCGGGATATTCCCAACACCGATATTCTGTCACGTCCAGACAGTGATTAGAAAGGAGGGGGAGATAAGTGCACTTTCTAAGCAAAACATTGATAAATAAGTAAATCGACATATATAATAAATTTGAATTTACATATATATAGAGTTTATATAATATAGTAGCATAAAATATACGATTACTTACATAGACATATACACACATGGACATATATACACATACATTTGGCCATATGTTACAATTATTATTACTGATAGACGAAAAAAAAAATGAAAAATGGATGAAAACGAAAGATCAGTTAGGCATGAAACAACAAATAGAAACCATCGAGTACGACTCAAAATACCACACAAGTCACTAGTTCGAGTAGACATGTCTCAAGCTCATCATCACATTCTGTCATGTTCAAGAGGAAGTTTACAGTTCAAACAAGTGTGATTTTAGTTTTGATTTAAAGTAGTTTATTGTTTGTGATGTTCATATCGGTGGTGGCAAGTTGTTCCAACATTTGGTGGCCGAGTACTTAAAACTACCTCTGAACGCAGCGGAGCGATGGGGATAGGATACAAGGATATCCTCAGCTGTTTTGGTACAGTAATTATGCAGTTTATCCCGAGCCCATTGCAGCTTTTCGTATAAATATGAAGGAGTTTTTAAGTTTACTACGCCAAAGAGCAACGTCGCTAAATGCACGTGTCTCCTGTGCTCCATACGTAGCATTTTTGCCATATTTAGGAAAGGTGAAACATGTTCCCGGGGTGGGATGTCAAAGCAGTAACGGGAACAAGCGTTTTGAACTTTTTGAATAAGGTTTTTAGATCGTGTTAGGAGACATGGCCCAATTACTGCATCGGCATAATTCAATTTAGAAAGAACCAGTGTTTCACACAGGGTAATTCGAAGATGAGTTGGTATAAATCTTCGGATTTTGTACAGAACTTTTAATCTATAAAAGCAATTACGGACAGTGGCAATGATATGCTGCTCAAACCGTAGTCTCTCGTCAACAATTACCCCTAAGTTGAGCGCTAAGGATACTCGCTCTATTTCATCATCTCCAATACATATTTTAGACATGTCGAGTGATATCCTATCAATTTGTCTGCAAGAGCCGAGAACCATAAATTTGGTTTTATCAGAGTTGAGTACCAAAGCGTTTGCTTTGGACCAATCTGATATGCGTGCCAGGTCAGTGTTAAGCTTTTCTGCCATACATCCCAAATTGTTGGGGTTGCACGATATGTAAATCTGAATGTCGTTAGCGTGAATGTGAACTTTACAATATTTTATATTTTTTATGATATCGGCACAGTAAATTGCAAACAACAATGGTCCAATAATTGAACCTTGAGGGACGCCCCTGTTCACTAGACACGGCTGAGACCTCAAGATAGAACTATCGTCGTTTTTCACTTCAACAATCTGCTTTCGATCACTAAGGTAACTTGACACCATGAGATTGTGTTTGTACAAAAGCCATAATACCTTAACTTGGCCAATAAAAGAGATCTGTCT
>LUGF01056791.1:550726-561999 GCA_001625245.1 Calycopis cecrops | reverse complement strand
CAGGCTACACAGCACATATTAGATCAATAAATAAGCCATAGGAATTTTTTAAAGCTCTTTTTAACTTCGTACACGCTGTAATGTCAGCTGATAGCGAGTATGGGCCGGCCAAAGTCATTCACCCCGTTCGCTGTACGAGCCGGTACAAAGCATGATTACATTTTTTCGCTATTTAACTTGTTTGAAAAAGTATTTTCGTATACTTGTCGTAAACTTTTTTAAATAGTTTCGAATTAACTGTAGGCATTTATAGTGTATGTGGATTAATTTAATGCCTCTTGCTTTTATCAACGTTGTATATAGAAGATAGTAAATAAACATTCATTTATAAACCGTGTCTACTGAACTGTCTGAAGAACTGCAGGAATAACTGATCTGGTTTCGATTCTGACACCGACACAGGATTTAGGCCTTATTGTTTGCTAACTGAACTAAGATATAATCTACTTTAAAAGGGTAGGCCTATATGCCATAATTGTGTATAGATATTTGAAAAGGATACCTAGTTACCGATGTAACTTGTTACGTTATTTATAAGCTTAAAGTTCTACTTCGAGCTTATAATTTATTAGAATAGAATAGAAATCTTTTATTAAGGACATAATAAATATACTGTTACACATTAACAACATAGTTGGAACTTAAATCTATTGAACATATAAAAAAAACATAAATCAAAACCAAACTATAGTTATAAAAGGTAAAGGTAAGCTAAATTTTAATCAATAGTGGTTACCTAAATAATAATTAATGGAACGTACTACAGTGTATCCATCATATTTCCTAAAAGGTGACGACTCAGTGATTATGATATTCGGAGAATGGAGATATTAGACCTTTAACTTGTTTATAAGTAACTTATCGAGTAATATTTTGCCGTTAACATTCAAACGTACATGCCAAGATTTTTTCCAACTGAGCTATGACCTAATTACTCTTCTAGCCTAATTTGGAGGAGCAGACAAAACTTGTAATAAATCAAAAGCTTAGCTCATTCTCTAAGTTTTTTTATCAGACTAGTATAAATTACTTAAATAAAATCATACAATAAATAATATTTTACCGCTATCTTTATTTCTCTACAGAACGTCTTAAGGACGTAACACACTATGCAGACGCGGTAAGATATCATATATATCATAACGCATATCTGTCAATATCGCTCTCTATACTAAACTCAAGGAGGACCTCACACTACGCATATCTATACTAATATTATAAAGCGGTAAGATTTGTTTGTGTGTTTGTGAGTGTGTGTGTTTGTATGTAACGAATAGGCTCCGAAAGTACTGGACCGATTTCAAATTTTTTTTCACCCTTATCACAGATTAATATAGGCTATTTTTTACCACGAGAAAATGTTTCATTCCCATGGGAAAACGGGTAAACTTTTAAACGGCTAAACTGATTGGGTTATAATTTTATATGGATATTTCGATGGCTTCCCGGATGCCTAGAAATACAATTGGATCCGGTAGGCGACGCTGCTGTCGGTATGTCAACTACTAAACGGTTTTCACATATTGGGTTGAAATTTTGTATGTGTATTTTCATTGTTTCGCAGACACGAATGTATTATCGATATATTTAAAAATGAATGTTTGTCTATATATATTTTCTAGAATCTTAATGCACAATGCATTTAAGAATAGTATGATCTTTAGTAAAGTTGTTCTGTATGCGCCCACGAAGATTTCTACGTTGGTACGACCAATTTTCGACAGATGTTGTTGCGCCACTGTTATTTCAATTCATTCATATTGCTATAGTCCATGCTGACGTATGTGTTGGTGGTGTAGCAACGCGCGCACGGTATAGCTGCTAGTAAGTTTTATATATTATATAGATATAGATTTATTATGTATATCCTGTAAGTACTGTCCGAGGGTGGTGTTAAATGTAACGAGCGTGTTTGTAGTCTAGTCTCTAATCGCCTAGTCGCTGCATTGAGCTTCTAATAAGCGACTAAATCGCTGGCCGCCGCTTCACAATGTCTCATATGTGCAGTGAACTGGCGTAAAGACGGGGTCTGTGAACATGTGCCATATTAAACAGTTTTTATTAATTTTACTAGCTTAGCTGCGCCCCGCGGTTTTACCCACGTAAATTTGGATCCCGTGGAAAATAGAAAATCATCCCATAGCATCGCAAAGGAACATTTTTTCGGGATAAAAAATGCTATGTGTTAATCCAAGTTACCCTCTATGTGTTTGTCAAATTTCATAAAAATCGGTTCAGCAGATTTTGCGTGAAGGAGTAACGAACGAACAAACAAACACACAAACATACAAACTTTTGCATTTATTATATTAGTAGGATTAGTAGGAAAATACAGATTTGCAATGTTTATTGTGGAGTTACTGCTAGATCAGCGCTTCCACGCCGTTAGCACATTTTTTATTACACATACACATTACTTTAGCACAAATAGAATTTACACTTAAATTTAAAAACCCTATCGCTAACCACTGCGGGCTTATTTCTCGCGGGCTCGTAATTTTACCCGAATGTTACATAATTACAATAAAACTGCTATAACGGAATTTGTTGCGTTTTAATTAATTATTTAACAAGTCCCATGATTGAAACTATCTCAAAATAGGTCCAGCCAAATGCTAGGTAATCGGGACAAACGTACATACCGGTTAAATCGAGAATCTCTTTACTGAAGACTTTAAAAAATTGATATCACCCGAATTAACATATATTATTGCATTTGGAGCAGTTTAATGACTACAAACATCCGCACAGTGGCTACAGAGATGCCATCTATCCTCCTCTCTCCTACATGGGACACCGGCTATACGAAACGCGACACAGCTGTCACTTCACGTCCGGGTCGTTTAAGCGAGAGGTACCTCCCCGGTCGTGCCGGTCCAATTCGACTGCATGTATGCAGTGCGACACTACCTCTTACGAAAAACTAAGCATAACTTAGCATCTAAGTACTATAAAGGTCACAGGTCGCGTGTTTTTTATAGATGCAGTTACAAAATCGAGAACTGCAGCGCATGGGACCGGCATCGCCCACAGGCTGAGTCACGCGAGAACATACCTCGGTAACGCTCGGCAACAGATTATTAAACATCCTATAGAACAATGGTGAAAACATTACCATGGAATTACTACATACATTCCATTGCAAATAATGCAGATGTCTTTAGCGATTTTTTTTTAAATTTTAAAGGGGCCAACGAACAGTCGGAGTCTGTGGACTACCGACTGAATGGATGACGATGCAGATGTGTGAGTCTCTTTCGTTCTACCTCCAATGTGCTATAGGCCATGATATATCAAATGTATAATAGCTACTATATCCCACATATTGGCTATTAAGCACATATAATAGACCAATAACTGCTAAATATTACTGTACTAGTTGCGCCCCCCGGTTTCAACCGCGTAAATTTCGATCCCGTGGAAAATAAAAAATCATCACTTGACATCCCATAGATACATTTTTTCCGGATAAAAACTATGTGTTAATCCATGTTACTACTCTAAGTGTGTGCCAAATTTCATGTAAATCGGTTCTGCAGGTTTTGCGTGAAGCAGTAACAAACAAACATACAAACTTTCGCATTTATAATATTTTTTTTTATGGTAGGTACCATAAAAAAAAAATTATACTATCATGCATAAACTGCTGAACCGATTTTCATGAAATTTGGCACACACATACAGGGTAACTTGGATTAACAATAGGATAGTTTTTATCCCGAAAAAATGTTCCTATGGGATGCCATTGGATGATTTTCTATTTTCCCACGGGATCGAAATTTACGCGGGTAAAACCGCGGGGCGCAGGAAGTAACTTGTATTTTACTGTCAAGTAGGTATCTGTATAATTGAAATATACTGAAGGATGGCCTTATACGCTGATAAATCTTATCGTATCTGCTTAGTGTGTGACGACCTTAAAATACAAACACCTCACAGATTCTGTAGCGCTGTATCTCCGGTAGGAATTTCCCCAGACTCAAAGCTTATGATTATGTTTTAATAATGTATCGAGTGATGGAATCTTCCAACGCGTTTACGCGGTAAAGACTACGCAATACAAAATCAATTTTCTTTTGTATGTTTCGTAAAGTTTTAATTCTAATTATACTTGATTGACCGCGCACGCGGTTGAACACGCTTATCTCTGGAACTACTTGAAATTGAATAATTTATAGTGTTAGTTAGTACGTTTATCAGGGAAGGCTACAAGGCTATACCATCAAGCTATGGAGTAGTCAGGATATGCGGTTGATATCGCGGCGCTGCTAGTTTTGTAGCTGCTATATTATCTAAGTATTTACCACCACCACCACCACCAGAGGAATGGAGCAGACAGTAGGATTCGCAGCAGTCTGATCCAGCAAGCAAGGGAGGAAGGTGTGTAGGCGTATTTAAAGTGTTGAACAAGGAACCCATTAAAATTTTGACAGAGCACAAGTCACTCAACGGGTCATTGAACCGAGTGACAGCGCTGCTGATAAAAAAAACCTTTTCTATAGAAATATAGAAACGAAATATGTACACTATTATTGCATATATCATGCAAGTTTCGTAAGTCGTCACAATGCACGCTTGCATGCAGACGAATTGGGCCGACACAACCGGAGAGGAACCTCTCGCTTACACGAGACCGGCGTTTAGTGACCGCTGTGTTGTCGCGTTTCGTGCGGTGTGTAAATAGCCGGTGGCCCGGGGAGGTGGGACGAGAAAGGAGGGCAGCGCATCTGTATAGCTTCTATGCAGAATATGACACAATGGGAGTCGATAGTCATGAAAATGGCTTCGTATGCTCATTTGCCCCCCTATACCATGAAAAAAAGTTATCCTTAGGCAGGTCTACTGGAAGAATTTCCATTATGGAATGGGTCAGCATTCTCAAACATTGCAAAATAATAATGTTCGTTTTATTTTATATAGGTACATGAATTATTAAATAAATAAATAAACAGAAATAAATTACTTTATTTATTATAATAAATAATATTAAATGCAACATTCTTGTATTTAGATCAGGTGAAACCAACACATTATTATGTATTATTTGAAACGTTCTTTTTATTTCTTTAAAAGGTGCGACTGTTGAAAATTATGAATTCCTTTGTGTATGGAAAGAAAAACAAAAAATGCCAAGTGGAAGTCGAAGTCAGTCAAAGTTTTACATAGTATTTGTATTCTGTTTGGTCGTAGCACTACCTACATATCTACATACAGACACTTCCAAAGTACGCATTCTAAACACTCACGCTACAAACGTATAGGTGCTGATAAACTTGAGCATTCATGCGAATGTTACGTTGCCGAGCCAAGCTTCGGTCATAGTTCCGCGTCCCCGTTCCCCGTCACTAGAATGCTCGTGAAAATGTTCATAGCTATGTTTGTCTCTATGCTTGGCTCGGCTCGTTGTTCAGTTCGACAAATATAAAAACGGCGAATGCTCGATGTTCTGTTACAAATGAATGCTCAAGTCTATCAGCACCTTAATGGTGCGCATGCAAGTTGTAGCATCAGCTGAACCCGTGTATCAACTACCGTTGAATTAAATGAAAAGGGAATTACTGAAGAAAAATATTTTCTTTCATAACAGGATTCATAAAAATCTCTTATTGAACGTACGTAATGTAGGTAACCACGGGTTCAAACTCTACAATAGATGGAACCAGATACTCATAGATGAACTCATTATCCGCTCGTTTCCATGCAAAAAAAAGCCATGAAGCATCAAGTAAACCTGATTAGGACCCACGGTACGATGGAACCAGATATCTATACGTAGGTATAATAAAATTGTAGGAAAGTCAAACTGTACATTGAATATTTTTCTTAAAGTACTACATTTCTCCAATCTCGGGGCGTGATCTACAATCGATATCGAGGCCAAAATAAAGGTTATAGAATTTTTGTCTGTTTGTCTGTAGATATGTTTAGGATAAACTGAAATTTTGCCATGAATATTACGAACAGGTCGGGTCAACATTTACCAGCTAAATATTATCTCGATAGTTCCACTCGAAACTTGTGCCGGTGAAACCGCGGGGCGCAGCTAGTTATGAATACAGAAGAGTGATTTTATTACAAACAGGATCATTTAATCAAGTCATGGTCGGATAAACCCAGGGAGCAACAGACTCCAGCTGAGGTCATTTTGAATCATTGTGTTTATTTCTCTCGGTTAACATTTTTGGAGAGATAATTTGAGATGTAAAGTTACGCCTTTAAAATGCTGAAGCTATCCGAGTATGGGACAGGTTTGACGAATCGCCACGCGCCACTTCAATCGTGGACAATGAAGCATCGTTGCGGCTGTTTGGACTGGCGCGGAGGGCAGGTAACTAGCCCTTACTGGCAAGATATTTTGTTAGTGCCATGCTGCAAGCATGCATGTAGTCGAATCGGGCCTGCATGACCGGGGAGGCGCCTCTCACATACACGAAACCGTCGTGAAGTGACAGCTGTGCTGACTTTCGTGTGGTTTGTAAGTTGCCGGTGGCCCATGGAGGGAGAAAGAGGAAGAGGGGCACGAATCAGTATAACCTCTATGCGCCATGCGCACCGGTAGCAATGAAAATGGCTTCGATTTCTTGTTTTCCCCCTTAAACTATAAAAAAAAATAACGCTAAACTGTGACTATGTCGTAACGCTTCAAGCGTTTTGTGATTTTCCTGTTGCTTATTGGAAGGAGGGGGGAAGGAGGGTAATTCATCTGCATGACAATTATGCAGATATTTATTACCGTCGGTGGTCATCGAGAGCTCGACTGCTAGTTTGCGGCTATCTAGCCTGAACTGGACTTTATTAAGTTGCAGCTGGTGGGCCGGCATGAAAGAAAGAAAGAAAGAAAGAAAGAAAGATTCCTTTATTTGTGATACACATTACATCACCAAATCTATAACTAATTACAAGCACTATTATTTATAAAAGGTGTCACAAATTGGTCCCAACTCAGTGTTTGTGATTTAAAATCAGCACTGATCTTCCATTGGGGCCATTTGGTGAGATCACGAAACAGTTACACGATAAAACAAGGATTACTTAAATAATTAGGTAAGTACATACGACACACAAAAATCACAAAACATATATTATATAGACACTCAGGATACAAAATAAAGAAAAAAAAAATGAGGTAATGCCTTTAATAGTCATGATTTTTATGACATTGGAGCGAGTGTATCGTTTACACAGGAGGTGAGAGAAGACTCACTCTTTCTCTTCTCTTACCTCTGATAAAAGTCGGAAGTAAAAACAAAGTTCTACCTTCGTATAAGTTATATGGTTATTTTAAATTTGAGATAATTTAGGTTTAATATTACAAATATTTTTTGTAGGTTAATAACATAATACGTAGAGCAGAATATTTATAATTAAACATTATAAATTTATCTATACTATAATTTATCTCATTAAAAACTTAATTTACCTCATTCTCATGCTTAATTTAAAATATTAGTAAAAGAAACAAATTGACATAAAGCAATGTTATTGTAAACAATAGAATTATTATTTATTATACCTATTATTTATTTCATCTACATCTTTATAAAATTCTCGTGTCACAATGTTAGTTACCATACTCTTCTGATACGGTTCGACCGATTGTCATAAAATTTTGCTTGCATATCTAAGGTCGAATCGGTCAACCTCTATTGTTAATCTCGGTGAAGCCGCGGAGCGCAGCTAGTGTATATAAAATCATTGACATAAACATGTAGCTGTATATTTCGAGTATTTTCAGATGTTTCCTGTAGTTTTTGCACGTCATCAACAAATTCCTTTCTGAGCAGGTTTAATCAGCTGTTGGCAACATGTGACGTGATACAAGGATCATTCTAAACGTATAAATTATACAAATCATCGTACACGTGTACATTAGGCATTTTATTTTGTAACGGAACCGGTATACCATGTACAATGCAAATGTTATAAAAGGTAATTGGTTTGACATGATCGTCTATGTTTAATAGGAATTCTGTCTAGTTGATCAATAGCTGGAAACAAGGTGTTTAACATAGTATTACCTTAGTGATCATCTGGATTTGGTTCGTCCATTTTGATTTTATTTACCTACGCTCTTAATTTAAATATTGGTCGTGTATAAAAAGGACTAAGCCTCGTTTAGGGCTGCGACTTTGAGACCGCTTCGATGTACGATACATCTGATATTTAATATTACTTTTATCACTCTAGTAGCAGAGTAAATTAAGTATAAGTAATAATTGAGGTAAAGTTTTGACGAGTTACGTTTATTCTGCAATACGCTTTTCTGAAACATTACACAAAAACAAAATACATTAACGCAATTTATTGTATTTCTTTATTCGCCGAGACCTGGGTTATAGAAAAATTTAAAATATTTTTCTTTATCATAATATAGGTAGGTATACGTACGTAGGTATAAAGAAAAAAGAAATACTCCTCTTTTTTTCTTAATTAAAATTACTGTGATTTATGAAAATATCCCTAGTAGCTACAAATCATGTATTTTGACATCAATGATCTTGTTTAACATACATATATTACTCATGAATTACTTAACATTTGATTTTATGTATAATGTATATTTCATTGTATTTTAAAGATTCTTTCTCTCTTTTGTCTAAAGTGTTCTCGCAATAGTGTTCAAATTGTGATGGAGCGAAACACGGAAACACTTCCACCGGAACTACTTACTGTATTTTGAGCAAGTACCTATGTGCGATCAGAAATCGTAAGATTATCCGCGGACGGAGTTCCGAATCGGACCGAAAAGATTTATTACTATATTTCAGACTTGTATGAAATAATATACTTTTTATACTATTTCCACTTTTTATTTTACATTAATTAGTTACGAACGGTTTCGATAACTCATCATACATGATGATCTATCGAAACCGGTCGTAATTAATGTAATTTAAATTAATAAAAAGTGGAAGTAGTATAAAATGTATATTATTTACAAGTATAATGTGAAGTTCCATCGAGATGTTACAATACACTCTATCAAATATACTATATTTCAATTTCTAATTATTAAATAATGAGTTATAAGTAGGGAAGTTGGCGATGTTACACCTCTTGCTTCTAAGAGCATTTGGAAGTTTGCGTGGTTATGATCCTGAATTCCCTCTAATCGTGGCGGACTTTCGTCTTATTGGAATAGGACAATAAAGAAATAGAGAGTGCATTTGATTCTTAGCACACACTTGTGCACTTTAATAATATGTTCTGTCTAGTTAGCTAGTTTCTAGAAAGATCGCCGTAGCGGAAATTCGACGAGGGGGACATTATTATATTTATGTATACTAGCTTTTAAGAGCGGCTTCGCTCGTGTCCTTATTTTTTATATAATAAAAAGTATCCTTTGTTCTCTCTCATACCTCTATGAATATGTGCACTAAGTTTCATGATGATCGGTTGAGAAGTTTTAGCGTGAAAGCGTTACAAACAAACTTACATTCACATTTATAATACTACTAGCTGCTATCCGCGGTTTTACCTGCATAAGTTTCTACCCTGTGGAAATATCGAGATGAAAAATAGATGTTAGCCGATACTCAGCCGATGCACAAAAATTTAATGAGAATCGGTCTAGCCGTTTCGGAGAAGTCTGGTAACTAACATTGCGAGAAGAGAGTTTTATATACCTACTAGCTGCGCACCTCGGTTTCATCCGCATAACTTTCGATCCCGTGGGAATATCGGGATGAAAAATAGATGTTCACCGATTCTCAGACCTACCCAATGTACACACAAAATTTCATAAGAATTGGTCCAAACGTTTCGGAGGAGTTCAATCATGCACACCGTGACACGAGATTTTTATATCTATACTTCTATACTAATATTATAAAGAGGAAACCTTTGTATTTTTGTATGTTTGTATTGAATAGGCTCAAAAATTACTGGACCGATTTCAACATTTCTTTTACCATTACTTAGAGGGATTCTTCCGAATCCGTATAGGCTATATTTTATCCCGGAAAATAGATAATTCCTACGGGAAACTCAGTAATCGCGAACAAAGTCGCAGGCAACAGCTAGTATTAGATAGAAAAGTAAGGATACTCTAGAGATCTATAGTGTTAGCCACGTGGAATCGCGTCTAACGCTGGTCTCTACCATGAGCCGACGATATTTCATCTATTACCATAAACGAATACATTATGGGAAGCCATTTTATGTCTAAGTTTATCATAATTGCGACTCGAAACTCCATTTCTATGACGGCACCCTAAACCTGTCTCCTAAATCGATAATCATTATTAACGGCGAATATTAAACACGTCACAGTTGAGCAGGACACGGCCACGCTTCGCCCACATGATAACATGTCCAGTAAAAAACCTATGATTTTTTCCCATAATTTAATAAAAATGGACAAACAATTTTGTTTTGTTTGTGTTTTTTGCCTTTATTAGTATAGATGTGTATTACGAATGCGGCAGTTTCCTATATATTTGATAACTTATTTTTTGTTTTAACAAGAGTGGCCTTTTTACGCTGTATTGGTTGGATATTCAGTATCTTATGAGCCGCGGTATAAAAGTATCCACTGAAAATCGAATTGCGCAGGTACTCGGCAGGGATGAGCAACAGGAATATTATGTTGTTGCTATGGTAACGATAGTCGGAGCCATTTTAAGGACTACCGACGCCCACACAGAGTACCCAGTAGACAGACAGCTGCGTAGAGTTTATTCATATGTTATCGTCCTTCCTTCTCTCACGATGTCATGTAAAAGTTTCCTTCCTAGTAGTGCAGGCCCAACTTAATAATATATCGTAATAAGTATCTAAGGGAGCGTTCAAATATTACGTTACGCAATTTTTGAAGATTTTTGACGCCCCTCTCCCCATGTAACGCGCCGTAACTTTGTTGTGTAGCCCTGTAACACGCAACTAAGTATATTTTTACTTAAATTGAACAAAAAAGGTCTCATTTGTCATTTTTTTTCCAATTTTAGACATTATTTTTTTTTTATTAAAAAGAAAAACAATATTACGTAACACGTTGTTCGATCCCCCCCCCCACGTTACGCAATACCTACGCTCCCTAATATATCGTAATCTTTATATATAAAAAATAATGTTTGTCTATATGTTCCTTATGGAACAATAAACCATACATTTGATCCTGTGATGATTTTAACAAAGTGCATGAGCCCACGAAGGTTTTCGAGTTGGTACGACCAATTTTCGACAGATGGCGCCACGCGTAACAACGCACGCAGCGTACAGCTAGTTACCTATAGAAATATGTAAATTTTATCTCTTACAAATGCAGCATGACA
>LUGF01056791.1:535521-550477 GCA_001625245.1 Calycopis cecrops | reverse complement strand
TTTGTTGTGTAGCCCTGTAACACGCAACTAAGTATATTTTTACTTAAATTGAACAAAAAAGGTCTCATTTGTCATTTTTTTTCCAATTTTAGATATTATTTTTTTTTTATTAAAAAGAAAAACAATATTACGTAACACGTTGTTCGATCCCCCCCCCCACGTTACGCAATACCTACGCTCCCTAATATATCGTAATCTTTATATATAAAAAATAATGTTTGTCTATATGTTCCTTATGGAACAATAAACCATACATTTGATCCTGTGATGATTTTAACAAAGTGCATGAGCCCACGAAGGTTTTCGAGTTGGTACGACCAATTTTCGACAGATGGCGCCACGCGTAACAACGCACGCAGCGTACAGCTAGTTACCTATAGAAATATGTAAATTTTATCTCTTACAAATGCAGCATGACATTACTTATTAATATCTAGTTTCCGTCTTTTTATGGTATAGTGGGGCAAATGAGCAGTCGGACACATTTTCATGATTACCGACGCCCATAGACATCTGCACATTGTTCCTCCACCTTCTTAGACCATGCTACTTACACACCCACAGCACACCAGTCACTTTACGCCGGTATAGTGTAAGCGCGTTTTTAGGGTTCCGTTCCCAAAGGGTTAAAGATCTAAAATAGAGTTCTGCATTTTAACTCTTAGGCCACGAAGAAGAGTACACTACTACACTAGTCACTTGATATCAGATGAATTGTCGACCTATGTTGTGGTCAAGGTCACAGTGGACACGAGCAAATATTCAGCTTTTGCGTCTTTGTTTAACAAAACAACAAACCAAATAAAAAAGACTCATTCACAATTCATTCATTTGGAAGTGTTAACCACAAATCAAACTCACAAAATTAAAAGCCAAGCTTTATCAACGCTAATCTTAGACCGTACGTTTACGTAATTTTACTAAACGATCTAAGACGCTAATAGAATTAATGCAAAAAATATATACTTATGTAAGTGTAATGTCTAAGTTTATTATGTATATATGAAATTCTCATGTCATAATGTTAGTTACCAAACCGATTCTCATGCAATTTTGTACGCATATTTTCCATCTCGAGAGTGAAACTGCGAGCGCAGTTGGTATGTATATAGGATGCCAAGCAGTCTGTGTTATCTCAGGTGTTTTTATATGTTATATAGATACTTAATGGAAGCAATAAATGTTCCATAGACATTAATCGCTTATAATATATAAGTTGGATACGTAAATACGTTGTCGTTAAGAAACCAGCTCTTCTTAATATACATTGTATTATATTATGTAGTAGAATGTAAATTTAATATAGGTATAATAGTACCATATAAATAAGTTACACCGATCTACCTGCGCAGAAATCATTTTTTGGAAAGGCGCGAAATTATTTACCAGGCAATATTTTTGCACGGGAAATTCTTCATTCGCCATTGGTCAAACGAGAGTTGGCTGTATTGGCATTCGTCAGTTGCTTAACCGAATGCCAGCTCTCATAGGTTGCCATTCATTCACACGTCAAAAGTCATGCAGCACAGATATCGTGAGCGAGATAGCATAAGCTCACGTCTTGCTACATTTTAAGCCTTAATAGTTGTGGAATAAGGTTTTTATTGAATTGGTGTTATAAATCGAATTAGATCGGCCTATGTTGTGCTGTTCTGCGTCAACGACGAAAGTCGATGTAACTTATTAATGTGGTCGAATTATACCTACATGTGTATTAAACGAGATATTAATTATGTCAAATATATCTTATGTAATATAAGAGTAGGCTGTTGTGGGAGGAGGAGGGAGGGCTGTGCATCTCTATAAACTCTGTCTACCTATATACATAATGTAAATATTTTTTAAACTTAAGTAAGCCTTTTTCCAAAACTACCCGTGTAGGTCAGCAACACTTTGATATTTATGTCCTTGGCCCGTATTTAACGCTAGATAACTACTAACTACTATAATTAATAGACTATTTTTTGGTTTTTTTTGGAGGGGAATAGTTGACAGCGCGTGGTGCGGGCTGCCAACTTCGCCTATGCCATAGTGATTGTATAATAATATATAATCAAAGCCTCTATCCTACATAAAAAAGTAAACCATCTGTTGTGTCAAATCCTAACAATATAAATAAGCAACATAACGTCAAAAATATATTTCATTTAATAATTTTATTTCTCCCGTCTTTAAAAAAATATACTGAATATTTTTTTTGTTATATTAATAAAGACGAATAAAACAACCGATGTTTTTCTAACGGGCGAGTTTCTAGTCCAAGGCATGTTACCAGATGGCCATTGTTCTTTCTGATTATTATCATAATCGCTTTATTTATTTCTTTTCAATCTCGTGTTACTTTACACATGATACATATTTCCGGTTTTGTTAGGATTATAATTTGTTTCTTTATCTGCAGTATATTAACAAATCAAAAATTTAAAAATAAAAAATCTTGTATTAACATTGAGACCGGAAAATGCCTACAAATAGAGGCTCTACGAAGCCTTAAACGCTTTTATCGTAGGTTTGTTTTTCGGTAACTTATTTCCTGTAGGTCATTTTAATTTTAATTCTATAACAAAATTTTTATCATCAAATTAATTGGCTACCTACGATCACCAGGAAAGTGTTTATTTCCTTCTCGACATACTTTAACGTTTTGGGAGTGGATGTGCTCAACGTCATTACAATTTTTAAAACACTCGAAGAAAAAAAAACTTTTAAGTTAATTTAGTTTTTCGCACTAAATAAAACAGGACTGAAATATGTAGCTATTTTATTTATAACATTGCATACGGCTGAACTTTAATATTTAAATACTGACATAATAACTTTCGTGCCTAGACATAACCCCCATAATATTAAACATAGATTTACTTTATCCAAACATTAACATAATATGAAACACAGCTGTCAAATTCCTTATTTTTAATTGGTCTAATATTAAGGAATTTGACAGACGTCAGTTTTATATTAGGTTAATGCTTGGATAAAGTTAATCTATGTTTAATAATATGGGGGGTGGAGATTGATAGAAAAAATATATCGAGACCTACTGTTACATCTTAAATACTAAACTCAGTTGGGCCTTAATAATAAACATAGATTAACTTTACTCTATGTATAAAACTAGAATCTGTCAAATTCCTTATTAATAAACTATGGAAATTGACTGATACTAGTTTAATAATTGGAATAAAGTTAATCTGTTTATTAATAAGGGGGTACAAAATTAGCATATTATTCATAAGTAACTTCAGATATTTTAATTTATCTTGACATTATATTTCAATTTCCAAAACCGTCCGGAGTCAGGAAGTGGTGTGCCATCAGCACGTACGTGCAAAGCGCTTGATATCTCTTTGGTAGCTACGGTTTGTGCTGATGCAACTTGAGCTCTGAGATTGGCTTCTGAAATTCGGATCTATAAGTCTATTGAATATAGCTGGTAAGAGGTATGGTAAGAGGTAGTGCCACACTGCATGCTTGCATGCAGTCGAATTGGGCCGGCACGACCGGGGAGGTACCTCTCGCTTTCACGAGACTGGTGTAAAGTGACAGCTGTGCTGTCGCGTTTCGTGCGGTGTGTAAGCAGCTGGTGGCCCATGGAGGTGGGAGGAGAAAGGAGGGCAGCGCATCTGTATAGCCTCTACGCGGTTGTTTGTGGGCGTCGGTAGTTACGAAAATGGCTCCGGCTGCTCGTTTGCCCTCCTATATCATTAAAAAAAAGCTGTAGTAACTTATCTAAGTAATGCGATCGTATTTAAAAATGTTTGTAGGCAGTTTCAATAAGGGAAAGTCAGAGTAGGTCCAACATCAAACAGCGACCCTAACTTAAGGTCAAAGCGGAGAGGCCTGGATGCAAGTGGCAACCTAAGGCGGTTTTGGGGGAGGCTTATGTTCAGTAGTGGTCGCTTATCGGCTGATGACCTTAGACCTCTCACTCATGTTACCGTTGCATAATGAGTACCTACTGGTGCATTTTTTTGCCGAGTGCGCCAGGGAGTGCAGGATGAGTGCAGCGCTGGATTAAGTTCTGGCGGGGCCCGGGATTTGGGAGACCTTGGAGTTGAGAAGGGGCCCTTTTATATACACAATGATCAAAAATGATCTCAAGGTCCTTTAGGTTTACGGGGCCCTCGCTGCAGCCCCCCTGGCTACCTGGATCCGGCGCTGGATGGGTGGAAGACAGGAGAGTAAGACAGTATAATAATTATGTAGTTGTATAAGACCAGTAGTCATCAAGAGCAATGCAACTTTGCCAGTGCAACAAAGATCAGTAGTCATCAAGAGCAATGCAACTTTGCCAGTGCAACAAAGACCAGTAGTCATCAAAAGCAATGCTACTTTGCTGGAGACAATACAGGTACAACAAAAAAGTTACGGATTAAGGAAACTATAGGCACAGATTGTTTTTTTATTCAATTCTCTTTTGTCCTTAGGCTTGCAATGTTACTGCTTTCGGGTCTTCTATTTCTGTGTTCTTTTATGAAAAAAAAGGCTATTTTTTTAAACTTTGGACCCAAGTTTTTCCTCAACTGTGATGTCAATGAATTTTTCAAAAATTATTATTGTTTTTTGAATTTGATTACTACTAATGCTCTCCTATCCCACATTAAAAAAAACGTGCGGTTTTTTTGTATACTCTGTACTTATAATACAATGTAGGTAGGTACTTATATGTGAATTACTAAAAAATACTACTCTATAAAGATTTATCGGCGGGAGATTGTTTTAATATACCAGTGCTTGTTGCAAGGTCTTTAACGTTTCGTTTGGTCTTCTCTTGGCAACATCGACCGCCTAGCGCTCAATAAAATATCTGTCATATTTTTTTCATATCGTCAATTTCATTTTCAGGTGTAGATACTTAGTTTTTTAGACATCTTAGGCTGTCAATTCTATCACCTTTCGTTTGGAAGCTATATCGCCATCACAACCTCCATATCTGTGTCGATCTACTGCCGGACATAAGACTTCTTCTATGACCTCCTGGTTTATTGACAAATTAAGTAAATTAAATTAAGTAATCATAATCATTAACATGAGGACGTCCACTGTTGAATTTTCCAAAAACTTAGGATTTTTTTATAGTCTAGATTGTGGGGCAAACGAGCAGTCAGAGCCATTGACTACGGACGCCCTCACACGTCCGCATAGAGGTTACCTAGATGTGTTGCCCTTTTTTGTGGATTTCCCTTGTTGTGTTATGGGGTCATAATCCCATAGAACGCCATATTATGAGCCACTTGAATCCAGCGGTCCGCGTTCTTAACCAAATCATCAGTACGCCGGGTAAAAGCAGACAACGGTGCGTAAGCAGCCGGTGGCTCATGGAGGAGGAAGGAGGAATGAGGGCAACGCATCTGCAGATATGCGGATGTCTATGGGGGCAAGTTTGCCCTCTTAGGGTCAATTCACACGAAAAGCGCGGCGAAGGGCAGCGAAGCGGAGCGCAGTTTATGTGTCATATGAATTTCAACTTTATAATAATTGCTATATTTATTATCGCATGAGAAACACGAACGAGACGCGCGGATTCCCGCGAAGTCGCTGCAATGCTCGAGAAGTAGCTGGAATGCTCCAGAAGTCGCGAGAATTCGATAATAAGTACTATAGTAATGGAAATAAAGTTGACATTCATATGACACATAAACTGCTCTCCGCTTCGCTGCCCTTCGCCGCGCTTTTGGTGTGAATTGACCCTTATACCATAAAAAAGACAATATCTTAATATTAGGGTAAAATAAAAATGCGCCACTACTATACATTGTAAAATTTTATTAAAATAATAAATACAATCCACCAAAACGTCCGCGGCACGGCCGCACGCGCTCGGTACGACACTTAAAGCACATTACAAAATAATACTTATATCTCAAATGTTAAACCACACGCGGCCTGGCCACCTGTACTAGACTTAGGATCGCCGCGTTATGCGGCACGACTGGTAAAGTACACCACTAGAGTTTGCGCGGATATCTGTGGGCGTACCATCTCTTGCCATTAGTACACCCGATTATTTATTTCTTAAACAATATAATTAATCGACAATCTACATCTTTGTATGTATTATAAATGCAGATTTGTATATGTTTCTCTTTAACGCAAATGCTACTTCACGGAGATGGGCATATTAGACAGACATACAGTTGAAATGTCAGACGTTTGGGAAGCTTTACGGGTCACGGATGGACTGGCGATAAAATCCTTTAGCTGTTTTATTGTAACGAGTACTAAGTATTAGCGTAGACTTAAGACATCATTATTACAATCTTGATATGCAAAAAAAATTACTTTCATCCCGAAAAATGGTCATCTTGATGATTTTGCGGGCGAAACCGCGGGGCACAGCTAGTTACATCAAGGATTTACCAAATGTAGCCGCGTCCTCACATACACAAGCTGCCGCGCGACCTCGCTCGCTCCGCCCGCTCATGTTAAATAACGATTTATAGTTAAATCACAATTTCCGGTTTCTGTGGATCTCAAGGAGGTTTTATACTCTTTATACTGAACGGGTTAATAAGAATCGTGATCCATGAAATATTTAATACACAGCGGGTATCATTTCGATTGATATTTTTCTGATTTAAGTAAAGAAAAATGTATTTTTTTCTGATTTACCACAATTTTTCTTTAACCCTATCATACAAAAATCTTTTATATCAAACTGTTACTAATGTGCGTTGCAAAATTTAAAAAAGAAACTGCACATCTTCAAGTCGATCATCTAATGGCTACATGATTAGCAGAAAAAACTGTAACCAAATAATATGTAAATTATATTATAAATTACATTTCACTTTATTTGTTTATATGCCTTCACAGTTTATATTGAAGTTCGTGCGAATCAGATTACCATATATATCGGTGTTAAGTACCATGCATTGTATGACTACCTAACTTATGCCGAACATTATCCAATTTGGCGCAGCCTAAAGGCGCACTATGCTTCTTTTTTTGTTAACTTTATTGTTCCGTCTCCAAATTATTGTCTTGTATTCCAATAAATGTTTTCTTTCTTTCTTCTTTTTTACTAGCCCAACTTCACTCAAGTCTAGTACAAGTCGCCAAGCCTACTACATCTCAATAAGGTTGAGTTGGCCGTTTCAACAGTTCTATAATTATCTATGTACATAACAAGTCTATGGAACATCTACGCAACATGTTTTAAACTCTAATGAAATACAATAAAAGCCTATGGCAGTCAACCCAACCCTACACTTCCTATTCAATATAGCCAAGTAAAAAAGTTCACAATACCCGACGAAAAAAAATATGTCGCTAAAAACGGGTTAGAACAAGAAATTCAAAGTTTTTGACTGACAAGACAAACTTCCCTTTGATCTGCGAACCTTCTAGATATATCCATCTTTAAGGATTTGTAAATTAACTTAAAACGTAATTGTTCGACGTTGTCCGATCAAAAAATTGAAATCTCAAAAATGCATGCGACACAAATGCCACTGGATATAAAAATTATAAGGTAACATCGTTGCGTGAATATAAAATTATATTTACAGGTAGTAACCCTATACAAGTACCCGTGTTGTACAAGTGCTTGTTAATAAAATATATGTACAAAAGAGAAGCTCACATTACCGTGTTGCAAGGGTTCACCTAACTATTTATACATACACGATTTTAGAATTCCAATTTCAAAACATTTCTTCCGATACAGTTATTCAAAATCTATAAACCAAATTCTATTTTGAATGAAAAACATAGTAGAAGATTTTAGAATTCTAATTTCAAAACATTTTTCCCGATAGAGATTACAGCTATCGATACAAAACAAATTATTTATTCGAATAATCGATTTTAAAACTATAATCCATATTTTACAGATTCGCAATTTTAGAATTCCAATTTCAAATTCTCGATACAGCTATTCAAAATAGATACTAACCAAATTCTATTTTTAAATTTGGATTTTAACACATAGACAACAGACTTTTTAAATTTAGAAACGCATAATAATAAAGATGAAACATTCTTAATCCGCCAGTAACATACGAGATTGCTTGCAACAATATAAAACCACACTGTTAGTGTCGAGTATAACCCAAGTTTTCGTGCACACATAATTAAAGCATTCAAACCCTCTGGTCTCCAGAGTTGTGTGCATTGTGATATTAAAGCGATGTATAAAACAAATTGTAATTAAGTAGTACTCCTTATGATACACTAGTGCTGAAATGTATAATGCATGCTAAAGACTTGTCTTCGACTTTACGAGATTAGACTAATTTCATATTTATAGTCATTACCTTGAAACTTGTCTGAACTCAAGCTTAATATTGCAAGTTACAATATCAAATTAGCGAAAACTAAAGTCATTAAACCGATAAGAATAGTTTCCAAAAGCAGTAGAAAAAGAAGTTTTTTTATTTTTCCGCATTCAAGTCAAATAATATGATTGAAATAAATGAAATGATTGAAAAAAAATGAAATAAATTGAAAAAAAAATATGATTGATGTTGTGATAAGTCTGAGATAAGTTTGAGCACGCTTTATATATTTCAGCATAAGACTGAACACCTACACGGTTAACACACGGACATTAAAAAAAAAATGGCGGACTTTGGGGAGTTGATATGCATAGAGTTGTGCATTGTTGTTTTTAGCTCGCCTACCAAAGACGAAATAAAGTTTTTTGTGTCTTGATCTCTCCATATATTTTACGGTTCGAGTCTCTTCGACGACGACTCTTATGTATATCTCTTATAATATATAGGCTCTATAGTATTTCAACTCCCTTAGTCGCCTGCTATGCAATCACTCCTAATTGTATTCGAGTTAAGTCCCAAAAGGTTTAAGTAGAGGGCTATGAAATTTGTTGGAATTATTACGTCTTAGCCTGAATGTTAAGATATCTAACTATAAACATTTCTCTTATAAATCCCAGTTTTTCTATTTGTAATTTTAATTCTAATCAGAAAAACTTGGTAGCAGTCAGGTGAGCAAAACTGTTACAATACATTTTACATATTTCCGCTTTTGCGGTTTTTTTGATAGAGCACTATTATCAACCAGTACCATCTACTTTAACTAGAAATTTCACACAATATAAGCAGATGTATTATTTTATTTCTTAAACTACACAATTCCTGTGTCCTGTCTTCAGAGTTCTACTCTCACGCACCTCATAGTAACAGTAGAGTAGATACAATATTCAAGGAAACTAACATATTTGAGAACAAATCCATACAAAAGGAACCATAGTCAAGATAGGACCCCGAAAGTAGATGCAAACTGGCTGATAAATAACATTTCAAATCGAAATTCTAATTTCAAAATTTTTTCACCGGTACCTAAACTGTATTTAGTTTACAATAACAAATGATTCAATACTGCCCTAGTGTTACTTAACTCGCTGAACATTAAATACAAAACTCCCATGTCTCCAAGCGGGCCCTCCTTAGCTGACGGGGCGGCGTCTGACGTAGGCGTCGGCCGCCGAGGAGGCGTACGAGTTGGGAACAGGAGACACCTCCTCTTGCTTGTACCCGTTCTTACCGAGAGAGCTGCTCTCCTCGAGCACCGACTGGAAATAAACGAAACTCATTAAAGAAAGGTTTTATTACATTTAGGACAGGTTAGGAGGAATTTTAAGATAAATTTATGCAAATTAATTTAAATTTTCCGAAGGATTTATATCTATTAATCCTATGGAGTATCGCTCAACGTTAGGCGGAAAATGCTTTGCAAGCCTTTACGTGGTCGTGACATGCTTTGGTTCAAATAAAAACATGTATAAATGTATCGATCCAGTTAAACATGTATTTAGCACCATCGGTGCATTCCACTCACTCTTTGTTCGTGCTCTCATTTGAATAACACACAAGCGCGGCGCGACCGCACGCCGAGAGGAATGCACCCATGACGTTAACACGCAAGGTTTGCAAAAGTATATTTTGCTGAAAAACGAAGTGTCATTATAGTTGCTTTAAAAAAAAGAGACGTGCACCACAAGATCTAATACTAATGTAGACAAATAATATAAATTGGGCAAATGATTGGAATTGCACCAAGCACAACATATAGCACCCCAAATCCAGCCAAATGTCGACCAGACAGCTCACTGGAAGAAAGGGGGAAAAATAAATAGTTGCTATGATGGAAATTCCTGTTACACTACCACTTCAATTGAGATTTTTATACAATTTCCACTATTCATTAATTCAATTTTTTTTGTAAAAGGGGGCAAACGAGCAGGTAGTTTCGACTACATCCACCAATAAACGTTCGCAAAACCAGATGTCTTGCAGAGGCGTTGAAACTTGAAGGCCTTTGAGAAAGAGGTATGCTCTTTTCTTGAGCATTTAACATTTACGACGAGTTTCGATTACCAATCATCAGGTATATTGTACTCAAAAAGAATCTTATTTATCTTTACATGTGGTAGTTTAATTAATTATTAGTCGGTGTGAAGTCAAGTAGATAAGCCATTTCATTGTATTTGCCCTCGCCCCAAATAAAATAAAAACATTCGTAATAGACAGGAAGCATCGTTCATCATAGTAAATAGACCAATGCAAAAAAAACTGCGAAAAACCTATTTTAGTCTGCGGTATTCTTGTCTAGACTTCAGGGGCATCAGTCACTCTCCGTTCGCATTGCCCACCGTTATTGCAATACACATAAACCCGAGTGCTTAAAATATATTTTTGTGTAGCTACACCGCATTGCAGCCGAATTGAGGATGTCATCAAAATGTCTTCGACTGCTCGTTTGTCCCTATACTACAAAAGCTCCAGTGTCACTCGCGTTATCAACACTAATCTAATAACTAATAATAATAATATAATTTAACTACACCTCATATGACAAAATCCGTCAAGCCTGTCTATTTAACCTGTAGCTCGGACTACATACAATACAACACACTACATACATAACCAGGGAGGGTTGTAAATAGGTACAACACACAGGAAGTAGGATATAGTAAATAGTTACGTACAAAAACTGCAAACATCCTATTTACGTGTGGTTTTGGTGCGTGAATACGAATTCGTGACCTTTCTGTATCGCGACCTCGCGCGGTATCGACATATAATATAAACAACTGTAATAACTGGTTTATGTTTATATTAATTATTATATTACATTTGTCTACAATTTATTGTTGCGAATAAACGGACTGTCGATACGTTGAATTTTACGAGATTTCTGACGCCCAGAGAAATATGCAACAGCCATAGAGTATACATATAGTAGGAGAGCTAGCCTAAAATGAGTTTATCGCAAAATAGAGAAAGCAAATAAAGCAATTTATTTGACATTGTTACGCGCCATCAATATTTTTTGTGATTAGTATGTGTCTCTCATCTTCTCTTTTTCATTATTTGTGGTACATTCGTACGATGTCTGTGGCTCCCCTACTATATGTATAATATACTCTATGGCAACAGTACAAAACGAAGTATGATGTTCCCAATACTAAAAGTATCAAAAATACGTAGACATCGTTTGAAAAAAGAAAAAAGTGTGTACACAAAAGTGTAACTTGTAATTGCGTATATTGATATATACGCAATTACAAGTTACACTTCTTTGTAACTCATTAAAATAAGTTATTGATTAACGAATGTTGGTGGCCATTATAATGTAAATGTAATGTAATAATATTTATTATTAACTTCTATATCGTAAATATAAAATAATGTCACATTAGTCAATGTCAATGTCATTTCTGACAAACAGATGTCACCAGCATCGTAAAAATGTACCCTCATATTATTGTTTATATACATATTATTTATCTTATTTATTGGACATGCAAAATAATCAGAATTGTTTTCATTGTTGTTTGTTCACATGGGCTAAAAATAAATAATGATTTAAATTTGTTTTGATATTAAATAATAGGATCAAAGACAATGTTACATAGTACGTAAAAGTGGGATTTTTCTTAACTTAGGAAATTCCTTCCTAGGTATCATTACAATCAGATCAGTGGTTTCTGAACGAACAAGCAAACATACATTGATATTTATATTTAGACAATAATTATTGTAGATGCGTTTAGTACTCAATATAATATTGATATATTGTGTAAATGTAAGACATTGGAATTGGCAAAAGAGCACGTATATATTGTATTTCTTGGTAAAAATCTGCATACTTATGTGATATGTTAAATATTAGGAGTATTTCAGATTCTGATATAACGGATTTATTCATAGTAAATATATACTAACGAAAGTACAAATCTATTGATAGATTTTATTAATTCAATTATGATATTTTTTCGATTATTCCTTAACTTAAAATAATCACGCTTTTAGTAAAATAAAGGGCATTCGAGCAGGTAATGATACCTAAGACTGCCGCCCATAGACATCTGCAAAACAAGCGATCTAGCAGGAGTTTTTGCACTGTGCACATGTATGTATAACTTATAAAAAAATAATATATAGATATTATATATTTATTTTTTATTATATCTCATGTGAACTTTTAATATAAACATAACAGAGCGGCCTTAATTTGCTAGACGGGTTGTCATAAATCCTTTTAACGACAATAAGTCTTTGTGCCAAAAATTAATTATTAATCATGATTTTCGCCCGCTGTGACAGTATCCCGCTATGCGTATTCGCATCTCTAAAACTGGTATTTGCCAATAACCGCTTTTTAACTGTAAAAATAGCCTATATCCAAACGACAGTGGAATATTTTACATCGCGTTAGAACCATCAATCTTAACATCTTATGTATTCAAGTGTATACTCACAGGCTACTTATACAATGAGGTATGCAGATTCATACAAATATTGATTGGAATGGTTGTTTGTTTAGAATTAAATCAATATTTTAGCAAGAATCCATAGCAAATGTTTACAAAGGTCTTCAAAGGCAAGACAACATGGCGTAAACAACATAAAAGTTGCCGGATCTAACGATGCGTTGTTTTATTTTGTTTACCCTTCATATCCGTTTACCATTTTTGCCATAATTTACACGTTGGCAAAAATGGTAATATCAAACGGCATTGACATGAGAACTATGACGAAGGTCGATTCGATTCCGATGTAAAGAGAGCGATGTTGTTTCGGAAGTATGAATATAGATTTCTATGTTTCCTGGAGCCTAAAAGGTTTGGCGGATTTTAATTTATGACGTCATTATTTCGTATTGATAATGCGAGTGACACTAAATATTTTGTAATACATGTTTAGCAGTGGAGTGATTAATTATTTTTAATTTTTTGCTAATTAATGATTTATTGTGAAATTGTAATGTAGTTGATAATAAGATGAGTTGCCTATAGCATGTCTAGGTACTATTAGATTCAACGCTGATATTTACATTTGTTACATTGTAAATGAAGTAGTGTAGTGTAGTGAAGTAAGTGAAAGTAATAGAAGCAGCTGTACAAGAATTCTCCAAAATCATGGAGAGCGCAACGCAACTGCACGTGTGGATGTTAATGAGCTTTAGTAGTCACCAAACTCACTATATTTAAAAAAAATGACTGCCAAAAGTGAAAACTTAAAACTGTCTTAAAATTATATACGCAGCACAGACAAGTGTAGCTACGTATACCATGTTACGTTATACACACAACGTTACCTCTTGTAACATGTTTGTTGACGTGAAATCTTAACAACCCTTGCCTATACTAGCTAAAAAATATCTTGATTAAATAATACACTTTCTTAAACTATTTCCAATTTTTTATAACGGCCTATGAAGGAAGAAGGGGAGCAACGCATCTGTATAGCCTGCATGCGGATGTCTATGGGCGTCGGTAGTTATGAAAATGCCACCGATTGCTCACTTGCACCCTTGTACTATAAAAAAATAAAGAAAAAGTTTGCTCAAAATCTCACCATGCAAAGTCCGTTGGCCTTGGGTTTCCTTTCCCCTCGATTGTACCGCGCCTTGTAGAAGTCCGTGAAGAGGAACAGGAACAGGAAGCCGTGCATCGCGATCCAGAAGACGAACACGCGCGGGTACTGGCACGACGGACGGAACAGGACTTGCAGCTGGTGGCTGAAGATCAGCACGAACTGCACCTGGGGAGGGAAGGGTTTGTGGAAAAAAAAGACCGAATAAACCATAAACTATGAATTAACCATGCACATTATTTAGTTTAGTAAACGTAGAATTTGCTCCTTTATGAAGAAACAACTATGAAGTGAAAGGTGTGCAAAGCAATTCTAATTGCTTACTTACTGCCTTTTATACGTCATTTCTTCTCCGAGTTTCAAACGTTTCATATAAAGAAAAAAATGTAGATTTTTTATACAACTGTTTAATATTACGAATACTGTGTAGCAATGTAAAAGAGGAAAAAGCTCGGTGTATTACTAGAGACATAAGATCTGATTTTAGCAACTGCCTTAATTTTTTCATTGTTTTATTTTTACTTATATCTCTATTACCTACTTATACTTATATATTTATTACTGTTATGGCCTGTGCAGACGAGTGATTTTTGTCCGCTAAAATAGAACGCTTACAACTGTATGGAGTACCGCAAACGACGGATTAAAAGTATGCGGTACTCTGCATACATTTTGCGGTCAAAAATCCCTCGTCCCTTAAATATTATTTCTATCTTTGTAATCGAATAGACTGCAAAACTAGGATCGATTTTAACCAATCTTACACAAATAGAAGGCTTTATCAGGAAGTAAGATATGCTATATTTTATTGTCAACAAAAAGGGGGCCGGCCAGTCGGCTAGATTATTATACAGGGTTATTTTTTGGTCACCGGCCAAATTTTCAGGTTTGGTTCAGAATCAATAATACATTCGATTTATGAAATAATAAATATTATAAAAATAATAAGATACAATTACTTTGTCCCATGTTGTAAAACATATTTCTTGGTCACCACGCGCATCACACTGGCGACTCACAATAGGCCGACGTCGCTGACCTCGAAGTCCATACATTTAATGTAATAACAACAATTCGATGTATTTTTAAGAACCATTTCAAATCGATTTTTA
>LUGF01056791.1:515093-525547 GCA_001625245.1 Calycopis cecrops | reverse complement strand
ATAGACATCCGCAAAACTAGGTGTCTTGCAGACGCGTTGCCGGCCTTTAAGAAAGAGGAATGCTCTTTTCTTGAAGATCCCTAAGTCGTATCGGATCGGAAATACCGAGGAAGGCAGTTTACTTAGTACTGTTGTACGCGGTAAAAAATGGCGTTTATGCCGCACAGCACTACATTTAGGAATATCGAGGTGGTGGGCATGGAACTTTGAGTTCTGTCGCGATGTCCTATGATGGAGCTCAGCTGCTGGTATTAAGCCGAACAATTCCTCGGAACACTCTCTATCGTATCTGCTTTTTTTGTGCCTTTATAAGAGTCGACGGGAGGACCACAGTTACAATATAAAGTAATGTAATTGAAAGTGTATTTGTAAGTCAATATGAAAGAAAGAAAGTATTTATTTACCAAGTCCCACACAAATTAAAAGTAGCAGATGACAATTTATAACACTGAATATAGAAGAGGTGGTCCTTATAATATATAGAAGAGGTGGTCCTTGCAAATCGGCCTCAAGCTCGGTATTTGCTGACATAATTTTCAACGCCGGTCTTCACTTGCTGGGGAACTCCGCTTTATTCGCGTTAAGGTTGCAGTGAAGCCTGCACTGCAAGCATTTGTACACGACCCACGACCAATAAAACCCGTTCAGACCGATTTGATTGTCGTTACATTTTTTATTACACCGTAAATATAATCGATAAAAATAAATACAATTGTATAATGTTACACTTAGCGGCATTAGTGTGTATGCGTATGCCAAATATTTGTGTCAAATAGCTATTCCATGGCTTCTACCACATAAAGTCTCTTAATTAAATACTTTTAACCGGAATATGTAGCTAGTTACTTCCTCGATTACGTTCCTAATAGGCTTGCCAGGCCTTTATTTAATAGAAACTTGTACAATGTACAACTCGCCCTTAGATACCCTAAGCTTTAATGCCTTTGTGACATTAGGACCTGTAACATTGGACTGCAGTTATCAAGGCGAATCTAACTACACCTCACACTGTGGAATAAATAATAATAATAATAAATAAATAAATATCTGTGGACTTTTTACACACCACGTTGGCCTAGCCCCGTGCTAAGTACCGTAAGGACTTGTGTTACGGTGGTACCTACTAGAGACAACGGAAATATATTTATGGCTTCTCACTGCGCGTGCTACTATGCGCCGCGCCGCTCCACGCGCAAGGACGCGCCACGCAACACACCGCGCCACCCAACGGAAACTGGCGCGGAGCGGCGCGCACCGTTGTTGCATTGATTGGTGATGGTGGATGAATGTGTGTATATAAGTATATATGTATCGATCACCTACACTCGAAAGCCAGCGCCGCGCCTTTGAAGTTACCGACTTTTAGCGGATAGGTCGCGCCGCGCCGCGCCTGCCCGCGCCGCGCCGCTCCTAGCTCGGCGCGGCGCGGCGCGGGCTAACACGCGCAGTGAGAAGCCAGCTTAAGATTTTTGTCATAGAAATACATAGGATAAACATCCATGACCAAGGTGGGATTCGAACCCGCGACCACTGGCGCAACATGCTCCACTTATCCGAGCCCTGTACCACTGCGCCAGCCTGGTCGTCAAATATCCGGGAAGCCATACATACAACATACAAATCTTAACGAAACATTAAACTCGTGACGTCATAGGGTAACAGACGTAAACACCAAGAGGATACTACGGAGGATGTAACGGAGAGATGTTCCACCTCCATCATCCATTTTGCAGGTGTCAATGGCGTGCGAATTGACGTACGTAAATAACGATCGACAACAAAATGGCGGATATTGACTCTTTGAATTATAGTTTGACGAGGAACTAGCGCGGTTGACGTAAGTGCAATTTCAGCATCCGGATGGCGCAGTGGCGACGGCCGATACCAGTGGTCGCGGGTTCGAATCCAGCTAAGGTTTTTTTAATAGTGTAAGGGGACAAAACGAGCAAATGGTCAGACATTTCATGACTACCGATGCTTATTGATATCCTAGGGGCTCCTATCCTATCCTCGTTTCTCCACCCCCCTCAATGGCCACCTACTTACACAATGCGACACACGAAACGTGATAGCACAGCTGTCACTTTACGCCAGTTCCTTGTAAACGAGAGGTACCTCCCCGGTGGTGCCGGCCCAGTTCGGCTACATGTATGCATGCAGCGTGGCACTACCTCTTCCTAAAAGGTTACGGTTTATGTATATAATTTTATACTCGTAAGTAAGAATGCATAAAAATCTTGTGTCACAATTTGCTTGCCTGTTAGTAATATTCGCTCAAAATTTGAAGTAAATCCATGCAGCACTTTTGAGTTTACACCGGACATACCTACAGACAAACAGACAAAATTCTTAAAACTATTTTTGGCCTCGATATCGATTGTAGATCACGCCCCAAGTGTTCTTTTAAAATAATAGTTGCTTGTATAGTACAAGTCCTTATTAGCACGTAGCTAAGTTCGAAAGATGATAAGTCCCCAGATATTGTTTTTATCATTATCACCTGGCTCTACATAATTTTAAACATGGTCTTATCAATCCGTTGCTGCACCTGCCGTACGATAATCACGATTCCACCTAATCTTGCCCAACTCTATCACTTCAGAATATTTTAGTACATCGATCATGTAACAGAATTTGTAACGGGCCACTCCTGTGTCGCCATTATTACAACAGTGGAAAATAGTCGGGGACCATGATCGTTTTCTATTAAACAAGCGCCCATATACATCCGCACCGAGGCTATACAGATGCGTTGCCCTCCCTCCTACATACCCACCGCACAAAACGCGATGGCACAGCCGTCACTTTACGCCGGTGACGTGTAAGCGAGTAGTACCTCCCCGGTCGTGGCGGATCAATTGGGCTGCGTCTTACTCATCAACCTCGTTAAAGTTCCTCAAGTACGCCGGCATATCCTCAACAACACGAAACGCGGCAGTAAAGTCATCGTTTTACATCAATGGTTCCCAACCGTTGCGTTGGTTCTCGGACCACTAGTGGTTCACAGAAGCCAAAATAAGAATTTAAATTTAGCAAGCATAAGCCCTTAGCTGCCGTGCAGTGAGTGAGAAATTTTATTGTACCTACGTTGTGGTCCCTGCTATCGAAAATAATATAAAAGTGGTCCCTGGCCAAAAAAAGTTTGGGAATCCCTGCTTTACATGTAATCTTCAAGAAAAGAGCTTATTCTTTCTTCAAAGGCCGGCAACGCATCTGTTAGACCTCTGGTGTTACAGATGTCTGTGGGCGTTGGTGGTCACTTTACATCAGGTGACCTAAATGCTCGTTTGCCTCCTATGCTATAAGAACTAATCGCGACTAGCCTACAACCACAATGACGCACCTTGCACCGATAACGCTTGTTATTGTTACTCACTAATAGTATAAATATACTCGGTAACGAATCAACTTAGTCATCACATTCAGGGGGCAATATCGAAACCTGACCCATTCCACGGTTCCATGGAGAAGTCTGACCTTTTCACAGAGTCCCGTCCTGACTAAGTCCGTGCAGTAGTTATGAGGTAATAGAAACGCAAACATACATACAAAATTCCAAATTTTTACCGGGTTTCATTTGTAGAAAAATCCTTTTTGTTTATACTCGTATACTAGGTACAGAAGGGCAAACGCCACTTTCATGACTCCGACGACGCCCATAGACATATGCATAAAGGCTATACAGATGCATAGCCCTCCTCCCTCCCTCCATGGGCCACCGGCTACTTATACGAAACACGACAGCACACCTGTCTACTTTTATGTGTATCCAGATATGTGCCGAATTTCCACCGAATCCGTGACTAGTTATTCCTTGAATAACAAACACACGTTCTCGCACCTACAACATTAGTAGGAATTATGATAACAAAACTATGAACACTACACATATTCTCGGTAACACCGTCCTACTATTGTGTTACGTTCAAACATGTACTAACCCTGCCATTGATATGCATGTGTTAAATAATAAACACACACAACTCCATCATTTTAATGATAATGTAATAACACGCTAGAGACCAGTCATTGTAAACATTACACGTTATTTGTTATAGACTAGCTGTGCCTCGCGGTTTCACCCGCATTAATTTCTAAGAAATCCATATAAACTTCAACACGCTATTTCACCCCCTTAGGGGTTGAATTTCAAAAAATCCTCCCTCATTTTAGCGGATGCCTACGTCGTAACATCTATCTGGATGCCAAATTTCAGATTGATCCGCCCAATGGTTTGGGCTGTGCGTTGATAGATGGCTATGTCACCTTGAGTTTTATATATATAGATAAAATCTGTCGTGAGTCACAATTTTAGGAAGATGATGACTGCAGTTGAATCTGGCCTGCACGACCTTGCTACTCAGCTTGAATCGGTAGTCACTAACGCCTCCAAATTCTTTTTTGCCTCCTTATCAATCTCGCTTATCAACTTGAAAAAGGATCGTAACCGTATCACATCGAGCCGGTCAGTATTCTTTGTATGAAACTTCATACTGCAACGCAAGAATGAAAAAGCTGCAGAATGAAATTGGGAAACGTAATCGTCTGCGTTTTTCTAGACGAGGCGTTTACGATCCCTTTCAGAGTTGATAAGTGTGCGGCGACCATTATACTCTAAACCATCTTATACATCCCCAATGGATCACCGATTTATTACAAAACGCACAGAACGAGACACCATAGTTAAATCAATCATTTGAGGTGTTATCGTGACTGGCACAGGACGTTTCGGCCCAACTCAGTTGCAGTGCAGCATGGTACTACCTCCAACTCTTTTCTAAACTGCCACAGGAGCTGGGTGGAGTACGACGAGGGAGTGCTAGCTTCCGACCCTAATAAGGGCCGACTACTGACCAAGACCGCCGCGAGTGCTATCGGCCGCCTTTGTTGAGATGCGCCTGATCTGGCACCTCCGCGTCTGGCCAATTCCTCACAAGGGACCGGAGTTCTCCTCAGGGGGGCTCTTCCCTTGTTATAGATATCTATCTTTTTCCAAATCCATTTATAATCGAAAGGAACAGAGATACTGATCTTTAACTATGTATTTTCAAATTCGTAATGTATCATAATATACAGGGTTAGTTTTTGGTCACCGGCCAAATTTTCAGATTTGGTTCAGAATCGATAATACATTAGATTTATGAATTAAAATAAGTAAGAAAAATAATAAAAAAAATATTTTTGTCCCGTACGAAAATAAATACCGTGTGGCTAACACAATTGATCATTGCCGCCGCGCGCGGCCGATGCTTTGATGTCACAAGTCGCGACTTGCCGAAAGGCCGTGAATGTCGTGATGGCGGCGTCCCTCAAACTAGGGGTGTTCATGTAAAAAAATATCGATATTTTTTTCGATATAATATATCGTATCGTTATATCGATACTTTGCGATATATCGTCCAAATATATCGATATTTTCGATATAACGTAAGTAATTTTGTTTTTTTTAAGGTATAGGGGGCAAACGAGCAATCGGAGCTATTTTCAAGAGTATCGGCGCCCACAGACATCCGCATAGAGGCTATACAGATGCGCTGCCCTCCTTTCTCCTTCCACCTCCAAAAGCCACTTATTCACGGTCACTTTAAGTCAGTCTCGTGTAAGCGTGAGTACCTCTCCGGTCGTGCCGGCCCAATTAGGCTGCATGCAAGCATGTAGTGAGGCACTATGTGTTAAACTTACCGCGTCCGTGTAGTACAACTATTATTTATTTTGCATTGAAAACATAGCCAGTAGCGACCAGTAGAAAGCGCGAAGCGAGCAACCACAGAGTACAGACACAGATTGTACAGAATACATTAATACAGATTAATATAAAATATTTAGTACTTTTGTCGTTGCGTTCCTTTATTGCGAAAGCTAGTGTTTCAATAACTCGGGATACATTTTATTTTAACTCAATCGTAAATAAAGAAATTAATATAAAAATTGATTGGAATGTGATTTTAATTTCATCCGATATTTCGTATATCGGATGAAATATATCGATATATATATCGATACTAAGTGATTCGATAATATCGGGTTGAAGCGATATATCGCGTATATATATCGATATTTTATGAAATATCGATATATATAGTGCACTCCGACCTCAAACAGTTGCATGCAAAGCGTCATACGATCGATACGTGTTTAAACAATAATTATTTGTAATTTTCACGCGCTCTCTTTTACAATTATGTCGCAACAATACTTCAATGATGAATATTACGAAATGGTTAGATGCTATATTTTGAGCAGAGAAAGTCTACGTGGTGTCCAGAGATATTATAGGAAACCCCGCAAGTTTACAAAGGTTAAGACGCGGGATAAACTCGCGAGTTCCTAAAAGAAGCACAGTTTTAGCCGCCAATCTGAGGTTGCTCGATCACGGCCGGTTCGTCACACCTTTACATGCATCAGGTCGTGGCCAGAACACCACAATAACACCAGAGCTCAAGAAAGCTGTGTTGGGTTTATTACAAACGAATTCAAACAACACAACTAGACGATTCAATGTTAGCCAACATCAAGTCAATCAGTTATCAAGTTATCAAGACCTTAAAAACAAAATAATTGTGTATTTGTGGGTAAATGAAGTTAAAAGTGATAGTGACACGCTAAATTTATTAAAAAATAGTTTATGAAAACGTGCTAAGCTTTGCATCGAAAGAAACGGGTAGCGCGTTTCGTATTTTGAACAATTATTAAAATATTTGTGAAAAAATATTAGGTAAGTACTGTAGTTTAGATAGTTTTTTTTTATGGTAACAACATGGGGGCAAAAAAGGCAGTCAGAGAGTTTGAGATGTTCATGACTACTGAGTACTGACGCCCATAACGCCCACCTCCATGGCCCACCGGCTACTTAAACACCGCACGAAACGCAATAGGCCAACAGTCACTTTACTGTCGCCGGTCTCGTGTAAGCGAGAGGTACCTCCCCGGTCGTGCATGCCGGCCCAATTAGGCTGCATCCAAGCATGCCATGTGGCACTGCCTCTAACAAAAAAAGAAGAAGTTATCTTAATTATTGTAATAATAAGTCGATTTTAAATATTTGAATACCTTTTAGGAAAGTCTATTGTATTGTAAGTTGTAACCTACAAAAACAAATAATCTAATAAGCTCGCCAAACTATTAAAAAAAAATTTAATCTTTAATCTTTTTTATTAAATTGTTATAAAAACCTTAAAACAATTGATATGATTACATAATCTAAACATTTAATAAAAATAATTAATTAAAAACAGTTACAATAATTAAAGTGGATACGAAACACAATCAGCTGTTGAGGTTAACGCACTCTTCGGGTGCTAATGCGCGTACGTATATTATGGGCCGTTTCAAATCGATGTTTAGGTGACAAAATATTTCTAATAAGACGTTAAAATTAATACACGCCCTTGAAATGATGTTTACTTCCTTATTTTAAAATTTGGCCGGTGACCAAAAAATAACCCTGTATATATAATCTATATCCTAATATTATAAATGCGAAAGTTTGTTTGTCTGTTTATTTCTTTGTTTGTCACGCAAAAACGGCTGTACCGATTTTCATGAAATTTGGCACATACGTAGAGGATAACTTAGTTTAACACATAGGATTAGTAGTTATTTAGATAGTTTTTATCCCGGTTTTTTTTTCCTATAGGATGCCATGGGATGATTTTCTATTTTCCACGGGATCGAAATTTATGGGGGTAAACCGCGGGGCGCTGCTAGTAATTAAAAAAAATAAGTGCGAAAGTGTGTTTGTTTGTTTGTCGTTCTTTCACATCAAATCGTATCAACGGATCGATGTGATATTTAGTATGGATATAGTTGAAAGACTGAAAGTGTCATCAGTAAATATGTAATTTTATTTTTGTACTGCGCGAGCGAAGCCGCAAGTAACACCTAGTCCATTAATCAAAAGGCACATACCTCATAAAATATCCACGCGCTGAACACGGTCTGTATAAAGTTATAGACTATTAGCACAGTCCGCAGCTCGAAGGGTTTCCTGTTGGCCATCAGCGCTGGTCCGATCTTCTTAGCGCAGAGGGCGTACGTCACGC
Organism: Calycopis cecrops; assembly: GCA_001625245.1. Lineage (NCBI taxonomy): Eukaryota > Metazoa > Arthropoda > Insecta > Lepidoptera > Lycaenidae > Calycopis > Calycopis cecrops. The sequence continues at coordinate 517,505 of LUGF01056791.1, read as the reverse complement.
AGGCCAGTAGGGTGGGCCATGGCGACGACATCATGGCCCAGTCTTTGACGCGGGGGTCTAGAATCACAAGACACATAGGTTAAACACTTATGAGGTAACATAGTAATCATATCTTGGATACTGTAATAGTATCCTCTGTGCGGATGGTTTATGGCAGGGATGGAGAACCAATGGCACGCGACACAACATTTTTTTGTTGATATTTTTTTTATTATTACATACATTTCCAGTTATCACAAGGTACAGATTCTTTGAGAGTATTTGTCGTCATTAAACATTCTTTTACAAAAGCGGCACGTATATTCATAAAGGTTCGCCTGCCCTGGTCTAGGGGGCGGTAGTCATGAAAATGGATCAGTCTTCTCGTTTGCTAATTTAGTATAGGCGGCCAGATAGCACCAGTTGGGTTTAGTAGGAATTCGTTATAGCCGTTGGCCTCCACATCCGCCCGATCCTAATCTAGGGCAGGTAGCAGCGCGTCCAAGCTAAATCAAATAAAATAGATAGGAACCAGACTCCAGAGGAAATAGAAGTGTCATAATATAACAACGCTCATTATTCTTCGCTTAAGAAAGAAATACACAACAACAGTGTAACTTTACTTCCCTAACGAGGTAGGGAGCACAGAAATAAATATGAGCACAAAAATATTTATGTATTTATCAACATAATAATTTGCAGAATGTTGAAAAATACATACAACATTTTGTACTCATTTGTAGCCATATTTAGCGTGTATTTCCGTGTGCAAATATCATATACATTTATAATACGTACAATTAATAAATTTCGTATGTATGTGTTAAAATATGAATTATTTGATAACAATAAAACAACTTAAACGATTTTATCTCAGTTTATTTAATTAATTTACAAGGTTGATGTTTCAGAAGCTACACAGCAACCATGACAGATGTCTGTTGGCACAAGTTATTAAAAGTCCGAAGATTTATAATTATTTAGTTGTTCAGATTAATGCAAAAAGTGCTTGTTATCTTTTTGCGCAATAAAATTCGTTACTTATTTTTTAATATACCTATATTAAGTAGTTTTATTGTAATGAGTAGATAATATTCGCGTAAACATAAAATATTATAATATATATATAATATATTCTTGATTATTTTTTTTATTTTAATTAAATAATCACTCATCAGTTATTAATAGGTAATCATTTTTATAGAATTAAAATATCTATCTCACAATATTAAATTAATTTTAAAAATCGTATCTATCAAAATTAATATAAATACGTAGTTAATAGAAATCATTACATTAGACTCAGATCCAAGCCAAAGTCCGGTTGGGCATGACATAGGTATAATTATTGCAATCATGACGCAAAACCCTAATAGCCTTAAATAGATATATAAACGAGTCTAAATATAGATTGATTGTATATTTACTGATATTTCCACTGATTGAAGTAGTAGTATACAAGTAGTTATACAAGCACTATCCTTGATACATTTCATTCCACATACATTCTGTATTGTTACTTCTTGATGGTAATTCATATTATGCTTGTATTAAATAATATACTTTTATACTATTTCCACTTTTTTATTAATTTAAATTACATTAAATACGACCGGTTTCCATAACTCATCCTCAGATATCGAGTCCGGCCGTATTAAATGTAATTTAAATTAATAAAAAAGTGGAAATAGTATAAAAGTATATTATTCAATATAAGTTTTGCGGATGTCTATGGGCGGTGGTAGTCACTAACCACCTGCTCGTTTGCCCCCTATACCATAAAAAAAATACACGTACTAGTTGTCACAACGACAATCATTTTGAAGTGACAAAACTATTTTAGACACGCGAAAGTTGTAATGCCCACACGCTGCCCAGTGCCACACTGCATTCTTGCATGCAGTCGAATTGGACCGGCACGACCGGGGAGGTACCTCTCGCTTACACGAGACCGGCGTAAAGTGACAGCTGTGCTGTCGCGTTTCGTGCGGTGTGTAAGTAGCCGGTGGACCATGGAGGTGGGAGGAGTAAGGTAGGCAGCGCATCTGTATAGCCTCTATGCGGATGTTTGTGGGCGTCGGTAGTCATGAAAATGGCTCCGGCTGCTCGTTTGCCCTCCTATATCATAAAAAAAAAACGCTTCCTAGTGCTAGTACTAATAGTCATCTGTTATTCGAATAAGGATATAAGCAGCGATCTCACAAACATCCGCACGTTATGCAGATGTTTTTCCGTCCTTTCCACAGTAGGCCACCGGAAACTTACAAACAGTACAAAACGCGAGAGCATAGCTGTTACATAGCGGGGTTAACATGTTTCAGCGTGCCACTATACATCACCCGAGCCATCGTCAAAGATTATGTTTTAAAAAACAGACATTAATAGCAGTTTAATTGTCTTGAAGTAAGTGACTGCACAATGTTGATAAACACG
>LUGF01056791.1:499337-509353 GCA_001625245.1 Calycopis cecrops | reverse complement strand
TTTACATTTATAGTTAGGTTCCATAAATTTCAAATTGAAATTATAGTTACATACATTTGCAATATATATTCTTTATTAAATATTTTGATACTCCACTCGGATTTGATATAAAAAAAAATACAAATTCAACTCCAAAATTTGTCAATATTATTTCTTTATTTTTAAATGTGTCTGGTTTCCTTTTATTCAGAATTTAAAAAGTATCAATCATTTAGTATTTAGTTTCAATTGTTTAATTAAAATCAGTTAATAAATTCCGGCAATTTACACACACACACACTCTCTACAACATGACCCTACTTTTTACGCAGTCGGGCAACAGGTTAATTGTACCGAGTAATCTGATATTTGTGTCTTGTCTGTCTGTGTTATTAAAAATCTGTGTTTAAATTAAATTTAATAACACAGCCAAACCTTGTTATAAAAATATTATGGCTATAGAGTAGGCCTTTCAGCATCGGATTTGATGGAATTTGAGGCAAGGGCCACAAGGGGGCAAAATGGTGGCCACTAAAGGTGGGCCACACTTGTGATATTAACCCTAGAAGCGAACCTAAATAGCGGACGCCCGCAACTTCGTTTACGTGAATTAGTTTTTTACCGCAGCCTTCCTCGCTGAATGTACTAACTAATACTGAAAGAATTTTTCAAATCGGACCAGTAGTTCCAGAGCGCGTTATTAACGCGTTCAAACAAACAAACTCTTCAGCTTTATATTATTAGTATATAGATTTCACGGGCCGTAATGAAGACGTACGCGACCCGTGGCGGCATGCAGGTTGCCGACCGCTGTTTTAGAGTCTAATTTATGGTTAGCCATAGAGAGTAAAGTGTGACAGGACGAGCATGGATTAATTATGACATCTGCTTATCAGCGTGAGAACAGGGCTCCATATCTAAATAGTCGACTTGCTCGTAGTCCAGTGGTAAGCATGTTCAACCACAGACGTGAGGTCCTGGGTTCGAATGTCCGGTCGAACCAAAAATTGTTATTGGGATTTTTCAATTTCTAATAAGTCTGGAGTCTGAAAGTGAGCTGTGTTACGCCCCCGTGCCTCGAAGAGCACGTTAAGTCCTGCGCCTGATTTCTCTCCGATCGTGTCGGACTGCCGTCTCATCGGAATATGAGAATAAGGGAATAGTGAGTGCACTTGTGTCTGCGCGCACACTTGTGCACTATAATACGTCCTGCGCAGGTTGTCTTTATAGAGACTAGGACGACACTATTATTAAAGATATCTAAGGGATTATCTGTCAATTCCAGAGTGTCACCAGTGTCTTAATTCCACTCTAAGAAATGAATAAGCAACACTAAGATAGCATGCTTGGTTAGTGAAAACACAGACATCTTCGGGGGTATCTGCGAGATTATTTATTTCACTTAAGGCCTGCGCATCGCGGGATTTTTGTCCGCTTAAATAGATCGCTTACAACTGTATCGAGAAACGCAAATGAGGGATTAAAAGTACGCGGTACTTTGCTTACATTTTTGTCCGCGGACAAAAAGTCGTCTGCGCAAGCCTTTATAACTATCATTACAAGACATGCCCAATGCGATGGCAAAGTACACGATACATTATTATTTTATGAGATCTCCCGCTTGGCCGGTTTAATGATCGTCATCGTTCTTGTTTCCGTCAATAAATGGCATTTTCTGATAAATACCGAGCAGCAGCGGCTGGGTGAAGGTCGGTCACTTTGTCCGTGAGAGCCTCACTTTATTTATTTTTATTTATTTATTATATAATTCTTCGTCCTTGCAGCAAAGCCAAGAGGTACCTACACATAGTTTTCTTATATTTACGCGAATGTATAATCGCGTTGGTGTGCGTAAAAATAATCATAATCACGAACATTTTTTTAACGGATTCTATCGCGCTTGTAGAATAAAACCTAACCTCCTCAATGACCGACTCCATAGAATTCTAGAAGTGGATTGTCAAAGGATTATACGTAATATAACTGATATTATCCATCGTAATATCTTACAATGTTAGTCCGAGATAATCTCAGACACTAAGACGTTTCCAAAGAAATTTCGCACATAGGTAGGTATATGTAACTTTGTCCAACTTAAAATATAGGTTACACTTTTATATCATGAGCTAATGCTCTGAAACTAAAAATGCTTTCTCTACTAATAGGTAGGTACTAATCGCATCCGCTAAGAAAGGATTTTTAGAAGTTCAACCCCTAAATGGGTGAAATAGGGTGTTGAAGTTTATATGGATTTCTTAGAAATTAAACGCGGGTGAAACCGCGGGGCACTGCTAGTAGGTACTATATACAATAAATTTGTATTTGTTCGTTACACTTTGATGAACTGATTTCGATGAAGTTTACGCAGCACAGATAGAGCACACCTATAGAGTGCAATCTGGAATTTCATAAAAGATTTTCTATTCCCACAAATATAAACGATTTCCTTTAGATAGCCTTTAAAGCGGTGAAACAGTAAGGCAAAGCTAGTTACACATCTTCATCTCCTCCACAGAACGGCTGACAGCTGGCTAGAAGAGCGAATGACTAATGGACAAGGTGACACGGTGTGGCGGTGCCGCAACCGTAGTCCTTAGAATGCGTACGCAACGTTTACGCAAGCCGACCAAAGCGGTAAGCAATTACAACAATATACGTCATATTATTTAACAATTTGCATAAGAACCCGAATCAGGTTTGAGAGGTAGGGCCGTATTGCAACCCAATTGTACTGGCACGACTGGAAAGGTTTTGGTTTGCCCTATGGAGGACACCACTCCCGATATCCCCGCGCATTTCCCCGCGATTCGCTCCATATACCGAGAGGTGGGTAGGAGAGTGGGTGGTGGTGGGTAAGTGCCCCAGGGAAAGAGGCAGACCGGCAAGGAAATCCAAGCTGGAATCTCATGACTTGACATGACTCATGATGAGTGAAGTATTAACATGCTTAGGAGAAACAAAATGGACTCTTCTTACCAAGTTAGCAACGAAAATATACAAGGAGTGTGAAAATGGACTCTTCTTACAAACTTAACAAAGAAAATAAACAAGGAGAAAGAATAGGGATTTATCTTATAATCCAAGTAAAGAAAATGTACACGGAGAAAGAATAGGGATTTATCTTATAATCGAAGTAAAGAAAATGTACAAGGAGAAAGAATAGGGATTTATCTTATAATCAAAGTAAAGAAAATATACAAGGAGATACAAAAGGGACTCTTCTTACAAACCGAGCAAAAAAATATACAAGGAGAAACAAAAGGGATTCTTCCTACATGAGTAAAGAAAACATACCCACATTACTCAGTTTATATCGAATCGATTACAATTGGGAATTCCCCAGACACGCTATAATTAACCGGCCATGTTGCAACAAGCTTACACATCTTAATGTTGACTGGGGTAACCGCAACATTGTACTGTTGTGGGTTTAATTATAGGAAGCTAGTGGTTCCCATATACAAGTAGCTACGTACCACATTGTATAGCATTGCCTAACATGGATAAAGTACATAAACGTCCCCTAGCCGATTATCGGCTACGACGGCCATCTTTATTAAGACTTCCCAATTGCGCTAGGGATATTATAGTGCACCAGTGTGTGAAATTTAAAATCCCAGTAACACTTGGTCCGTCGCGGTGCTTAAGCCCGGATCTCACGCCTGTGGTTGTTCCAGGTTTACCACTAAACCACGAAAAAATCCATATTGTATATTAAGCGTATAGGCTTATAGTGTATATTTTAAGTATATAGCCAACTATATACCCACCTTTGGCAAGCACACCTATGCTCCGCAGTTTCACCCACCCTCTTCCCCATTAAGAGCGTTTAATCCCACTTGACGTATGGTACCAACGTGATCCATCTATACGTATTAGAAGCGAGTTGAGTGATATCAAACCGTTCCTAAGTAAAGGCATCAGCACTGCTACTGCTCTACATAATATTGTATTACGGAAATCTCGGAGTACAGTCGCAAACAAAAGGTTGAAATGACAAGTCATTTTGTTGATCATAATTTTCGACAAATGATTTGCATTTGACATAACGTGGGAATAATAATTGTAAGAATTAATGTCGCAAAAATTACAATATTTAGTTTTTGATAGTGACTTGAAGTTTTATCAATAAGTCGGAGGTGAAGACATACGCAAAATATCAAACAATGTATAAAAATTAGAAATTCATAATAGTCAATTCCTTCCCACTTTTGGACTGTCCAGTCAAGCTTAAAGTTCAAAGAATATGATTACAACGAAATAAAAAAATATATACATATAGCTGCGCTACGCGGTTTCACCCGCGTAATTTTCAATCCATCAAAAATATCGAGGTGAAAAATTGATGTTGGCCGATGTGCCTACAAAATTTACGAGAATCGCTCTAGCCGTATCGGAGAAGTATGGTAACTAACATTGTGACGCGATAATTTTATATATAAGATTTTTAAAACGCTTTGTTCTAAATATATCATGCAACTGTTTCCTCCAGTTTATATGAATAATTGAATAATTTCTTGGCACACATATACCACGTAGGTAATTAATATTATGTTGACGAGTGTACACGCGACGGAAGAGCTACATGTTTGCGTCACTGTGCTCGCTTCCTAGTACTGTCTGTCTTATTGTGGTGTGGCAAGTTTCAACGTGTGTATGAGGTTAACTATTGTCACGTCGGCCGTTAAAGTCTGTCAGAGATCTGGCGAGCCCGATAGCATGTAAAAGGTTGGCAATGGGCTGGGGGGACGCCTCCGTTTATGTCGAGGGTACTTTAGCTATCGCGCGTGAGCTGATGAAACGTGAGGGACGACGGACCCCGCGGTCGCTCTGGCCAATATCTTTATAGGTACATTAGGATGGAAACCTACCCACAGTATTCCACCTAAGGGAGTGTGGGGTCAGTCTCCTTTCGACTCCAACTAATCTTGACGCCCGGGAAGCTCATGTATTGTACTCCCACCTATTGGGCTTCTCTTCACTCTTACAGCAAAATTCGGAACCGAAAAAACTGGCAGATGGTATCAGGTGAATAATACTGATGATCATATGGTCTGGAATACTTTGGGCAGCAGGTAGAACTGAAGATATACCTAGTACCTATCAAAGAATAGACTTCGACATTGTTCCCATCAAATGTGGAAGTTGATGAACGCAAAGAAAACAAACTCATCTTATAACATAGATTTAATGTCATGTACGGAACAGACACGCCGAACAAATTTATTGGTCCATGAGTTGCTACCGATAGGCAACCTTTCTTCTTGGCCCTATCAATCCACTGAAAGACTGGCGATTTCAATGAACCACAAGATGGCCGATCTGTCGCAAATATTGGATCCAACGATACCTACACTTTGTTTTCAAACATCCAAGCAACACACATATTAAAGTAATATTGTGTTTGATATTTTTATTGCTAAGTTCAGTCACCTTATAGCACTGTGTAGAGAGATACCCTGTAAGGGATATGGCATAAAGACGTGTGTGTGTGTTAAGTTTATTATTGACGAATAACATACGTGATGTTATTCGTCAATATTTAAATATGTTCAATCCAAAGTAAATTCTCAAAATATTTGAATCTCCACACAGTATATTCACAAGAGCAGATATTATTAATGGGGAATTCTTCAGCATTACCTGATATTATAAATTTAAGTTTTACGATTGTATTGTTTTGAGTAATGAGTTCAGTTGATGGATATTACAACAAAAGAGTTTAAAATGCATTAACTTGACACACAATTGTTATGCAGTTGCCATGCTCTCCTACAATGGACCATCAAACTCACAAACTTTGCTCATCTAGCAAAGTGCCTTGCAAATGTTTGCTTCGTAAATCTGGATTTCTTTTTAAAGCATAAGGGGGCAACGAGCAGTCGGAAGAATTGTCACGCCACTACCAACGCCCATAGACATCCGCAGTGTTTATAAATTGCGTTGCTATCCTTCCTCTTCTCACGTCCATGGGCCATTGGCTATTTATACACCGTACGCAACGCGACAGCACAGCTGTCACTTTACGCCGGTCTCGTGTAAGAGAGAGGTTCATTCAGCTACAAGCATGCATGCAGCGTGACACTACTTCTTAATAAATAGATCTAATAATATAAATGAACTCACCGCTCCTGTTATCCATAAGATCAGTAAACCAAGCTTGTAGGGCGTCCATCTTTGGCTATTAACTATTTATTAATCTGCAACAATGAAACAAATATGTAATGTCGGGCGGTTTACACGTGCAATAAAAAATAAACGAGCACGGGAGTGGTGGTGTGCGTGATTACCACCACTTAGCTTTCGCGTGGGGGTTGGAATTAAATAATTACTGGGCGGCCTGTGTCGAGTGGCAGCGAGTTTGGCGACACGAAATAAATATCGATTCTATGTTGTGTCGATACTTTGTATACGAAACCTTATTAGTACTTTTTGACAGGTATCTAGTACTAATAAATAAAGTACTTTTAGAATAGTCGGTTTAACGGCTCAATTTTTTAGAAGTATACAAGTTGGCACGTGAATATGGATATCTAAAAAAGGGGATAGGGACAGTAGGATTCTGAAGGGCCACAGACGATATCAAAGGATTTGTGACCACGTGCTCGGGACTCAGAATGAAAACCAATACTGCATAGTAATAAAAAAAGCTTGTGGCTACTTTTCAAGAAAAGTACTCGATGAAATATCGACACTTTTTTCGATATCACTCGTGAGTACGGTAACGATGCTTTCGTGTCTAAATTTGAGTAAAATATATCCCTAGGGGTCCATTAATCACAAAAATTACACCCATCAAAGTGGGCACGGGTTAGTTGGTTGACCTTTATTTGCAACGGTCTAAACCTGACTACTTAAGTGGCAGTTTTTATATGTTAACTTCCTTAGATCATAAAAAAGATATATAACATAATATAAGTTATTTGTATAATAATTCATGCACATAGAACTTATTCAACCAAAAAAAGATACAAAAGAAACTATGAATAGGTACAAAGGTAGGTTATAGCTTATTCCAAATAGGAACAGCCGACTTAACACAGGTAGGGAATGCAATCCCGCAGGAAATTCTCAATCCCGGTATTTACGGGACTGGACATTTTCGATCCCGCGGGATCCCGGTATTTGCGGGATCCCGCATGAACAAGACTTCATGCATAATTTATAACTTCTGACGGTGCGTAATGAAACAAATCTAATTATATAATCATTTATTAAATAATTAACTTACTTATTTAAACTTGAGAAAGTTAGAAAACAAAAAAAAATTAAATTAAAATTGACAAAAGTAGAAAACAAAACATTATTTTGAAAATAACTTCTTAAAAACGTTAAGGTGTTGATTGTTTCATCTGCTAAAAGGCTCCTGACCTTACAAACTATATGACCAGCAGCAGAAGATGCTCGTTCTGCTTCTACGCTTGTAGGAACAATCGTCATCAAAGCGTTATAAACAAATTGAAGATATGTGTCTTTTTGTCCACCTGATTCAAAATAATTAATTTCCTTCCTTGTTATAATGTCGAGATTATTATGGCCTGGTCTAACTTGGGGTGTTCCGGTAGATTTTAAATTCGTCAAAGTCAGCTCGAGTTCGTCTTGAAGTGACAGTACTGCTGCAGGTGCCGGTTAAACGGGATTAATCCCGCACATGGCACGCGGGATCCCGGTATTTCGGGATCCCGGTATTGCATTCCCTAAACACAAGCAGCCTAGCGAGTTTTACTGTAACATCTTGTGTACATAAACCAATCAAATACAACATAGCTTTTAAATTAAGACACACAAACATTATCAAAGGTCGGCAAGGCATCTGTTAGACCTCTGGTGTTACGGATGTCTGTGGGAGTTGGTGATCACTTTACATCAGGTGACCCAACAACTCGTTTGTATGCGATGTTATAAAAAAACGTACAGAAACACAACTTGCTTGTTTGTTAACAGATATCGCAGTTGACATTTATAATTAACAGTTCGTCTCGCGGAAACACTCGCATCAATGTCAACACTATGTTTTGGCGTTGATTAAGTTAGTATGCAGATTGGTATAATCCAAGGTTTGTTAAACCTTGGATGATATTAAGAGTATTGCTATAACCAGGCAGGCTTATATATTCTCAGCATGGTTTAATGGTTATAGCCGTGATAATATCAAATGTCATTACAATCCCAGTAAATAATACATTTTTATTTGTGGATACACACTGCATGAACACAGTAAAAAAAAAACACATTTTGCTTTAACATGTAACAAAAATAAAAGTGACAAAACAGATAGTAAAAATTTAACAAATATGACTTAAAAAGTGATCGTATTTTTTTTATAGTATACGGGGGCAAACGAGCAGTCGAAGCCATTCTCATCGCTACCGTCCACAGACATCCGCGTGGTTTATACAGACGCATTGCCCTTCTTCCTCCTCCCACCGTCACGAGTCACTCGCACGAAACATCCCCGTTCGTGCCGGTCCGATTCGGCTACATGCATGCATGTTGATTTTTCATAGTTAATCTATATTAATAACATTAAAACACTTTTTATCCCGTAAATAATGACTTTGTGATGGTAAAACCGCCATCTTATAAATTCTCATCATTGTTAGAGGATATGGACGCCTTTATAAGTGCATCACTTATAATCATAATGTACATTTTTATTATACCTCTTAAATACTTGACCTCTATTTAAAATTGAATATTTCCTTTTTATAACAATGGTTATAATTAAGTTTTTTCATCATGTTTGCATTTACGATTATGAGGAACTGAAAATTTAATAGATCTTAACTAAATTTGAGTAAGATGCATATTTTAATATAACACTAAATTTGGAAACAGCAATTAGTAAGAGGTAATGCCACGCTGCATGGATGCATGTAGCTGAATTGGGCCCGTACATGATACCAGCTTGAAGTGACAGCTGTGCTATCATTTCGTGCGATGGCCTATGGTGGTGGGAGGAGAGAGAGAGCAACGCATCTGCATAGCCTCTATGCGGATGTCTATGGGCGTCGGTAGTCACGAAAATGGTTTCGACATCTCGTTTGTCCCCTATAACATAAAAAAAACTAATAGCGATTAAGTGACAAACGATTTATCATTCGATTACTCTCAATCACTATAAACGGTATGCGATTGACACGATCAAATTAACGCAACAACACTAATATAATATGATTATAATAGGTAAGACTCATATTGGTATGTGGAGCGAAATTAACATTATATTGGGTAACGTGTAGCGGGTCACGGTTACCACATGTTAAAATGGCGATGGCCCGACGGGTTGGTAAAAGTAGTGTACGTGACTAAGGTCAATTTTACCCTGTAGCGGCCGTGTGATATAACTTTTATTAATATTACAGGTAGACACGACAGGCGCGTCTAGGGTGTGTGGACGACCTCGAAATTTCGAATGCGAATTTGTACCACAACTACAAGGCATTGTAATTTAATTATTGCATTATCTTGGCTAATATATGGTAATCCTACTAATGTAATAAATGTGAATGTCAGTTTGTTTTCACGCCAAAGGTACTCAACCGGTCACCGTGAAACTTTGTACGCATTCCTAGAGGTATTTGAAATGACTTCGGATACTTTTATTTAAAAAAAATTTGAAAGGTCAAAAAAAATATTGTGGCAGACATTGGAATTCTATTGCAGTTCTATTTGAATGTAATGTTCGTTGATATTTATTGAAGGGCTTCAACGCGAGCGAAGCGGCAGGTAAAAGCTAGTATCTGTAGTAATTTTATAATTGGAACGGGATATATGAGATAGAAAAAGAGCAACAAAAAAAAAGCAGGTACTGTCGCCAAATCGGACGGTGTGGCTTGAAAAGTGCAAAGATGGTCCCGATTTCAAAAACTCTGTGTTAAATGTCCAGGAAGGGTATATCTACTATCATCGCGTGACAAGGATCGGAATACGCGGGTTATGCGGATGAAAGGAGGGCAGCATATCTGTGTAGTTTCTATATGGATGTCTATGGGCGTCGGTAGTCATGAAAATGGCTCCGACTGCTCGTTTGCCGC
>LUGF01056791.1:470553-499313 GCA_001625245.1 Calycopis cecrops | reverse complement strand
ACCATAAAAAAGAAGCCGCAAAGCGCAAAGGATTCAGCTTAGCTCATCATCTTAGCCAATATCATTATAAATTTCTGAAAGTTGTAGAACCGTTTTGTAGAGGCAGTGCCGCTCTACACGCATGCATGCAACCGGACTGGGCCAACACGACCGGGTATGTACCTCTTACACAATTCCGGCGTAATCACAGCTGTCACTTTACGCCGGTATCGTGTAAGCGAGAGGTACCTTAAACGGTCGTGCCGGCCCAATTCGGCTACATTCAATCATTCATTCATTCACAGCGTGCACTAACTCTTCCAAAAATCAATATCGGTATGGCAAATTGGTTTTCGTCAAAAGATTACACTTTTCTTTCTTAATCTTCTAATATCTCATCAAAAATGTAATCAGCGGCCCGTTATTACGCCAAGCACGTTATTTACAGCATTTTGTTTACAATCGAGATTGTGCGAGCGCAAATTGAATGATTGCAGGCACGTTTGTTTCCAAACTCACGTCAGTTTATGCCGTATTGTCACGTTCCAAGAACCGTACGTACGTAACGGCTAGGGTGAAATACGGCAAAAGCTGTCACACACAGCGCCGGGTTGAACTCTGGCGGGGCACGGGGTTTGGAGAGTTCAGAAGGAGGTGCTTTAATGGTACAAAAATGATCTTAAGGCCTTTAAGCTGGTGGCGGCTAAGGGGGGCTGCAGCCTCCACCTGGTTCCAGCGCTGGTCCCACGCTAAGCAGGTACGATAAGATTCTATCTGTGTATAAAACCGTCCTTCATTTATTATGTCTGTGTCTACAGATACTTGACGGTAAAATATTAACTCTGGGTTAGCGTAAGTAGGGGTAGCGTATGTCGAGGTATTACACATGTTATATGATGCTATACCTGTGTACTTCGGTTTGGATTACACAGGTTGAAAGTGGATTCAATTGTGATAAGTAGATGACTATCACATTATACGAGTTCCAATTCGTACTGGTTTTTTTGCTGAATTTTGATTAGCTTCACCGGATTTGCACAGATGCAATTGGGTTAAATAAAAGGATACTAGTATCCCAATGTTATATTTATCCTTAAAAAAAGAAACTATATTTATCCTTCATAGCCTGTGAAGTTTCACTTTGGGGATATCCCTGCCTATATTTATAAAGAATCTAGTTTTACAAGCTTCACATGCATTCCCAACATTCGAATATAACTATAAGGTTTATGTGAAATTTTAATTATTTTTGTAATATTTGCCAAAAATATATCCAAATGGATAAGAATAACTGCAAATTGTCATCACTTAACATAAGGTGGCCCAACTGCTACATAATATAGCGTAGGGACAACTCCTATGCTATAAAAAATGGCCGTCATTTTATTGTTTTTTTTTTTATTTTTTATTGGCTATTTTATTGGTATTTGCGTAATGTATAGCTATAACTATGTATTAGGTTTTTAAGTTTTTTTCGTATGGAAGACCCCTCGGGTGTTATCACAGCGGGTATTACGGAGATAGATACGTAACGGACTAAAATCACATGGCCATCTCAGCAATCAATTCCGTTAATAGAAATAACAGCGAATAAGAAGATCATTAACTAAAACTAGAATAGATTCTAATTTTCGAGGATAATATCCAAATATGTTATTTCTTGTATTTGTATGACTACGTGTTTCGTAAACGTGGGGGTTTGGATCCCCCTTTCGAGCCTAAACCTATTCTCGTTTCACAAAGAGCACACGTAGCAAATCTAGTTTGTAATTTTAATTGTAATTGTGAGTAATTTGAAGCTGAACTAGGCTTCTCGCTTTTACAGCCTAAGTTTAGGTCCATTAAACGAAAAGAAAAATAAAGATTTTCATGGAGACATTAAAAAAAGGTATCGCTATTACAAATCGACTGATAGTCATTTTACTAACACTAGATATAAGTGTAAAATGTTAGTTTACATTGGACACAATGGATTAAGATTCATCACTTAAATAAATGATTATATTATACTATTATTATTATTATTAAAAGAACTTTTACGCGATGCGTCGATGATTGGGCACTCCGTAAAAACGCCATTGACAGTGAAAGTGTTTTTTTGACACAAAAAGCACGAGGCTAAATAAAAATCATCGTACGATGCGACGTAAACATTGGATTAGCCAACGTAATCCAATGTTTACGTCGCATCGTACGATGATATAATGTGGGTAATGAGTGGCAGTACGCCTCTTACTCGCCATATCACTAAGTAGATAAGAATTACGATAACCGAGTGGCGGTCCTCTTGAGTGTTATCTCTAAAGATTGAGATTATACGAACAATCTCGTGTACAGAGATAGGACATCTGTCGACACAACTTTTTTGCTGGATATAAGCAGTTCTTTTTGCTGGATATAAGTATCAATATCGTTCTTCAATCGTAAAACAATTTTAGGGATTGAGGCTGTATATTAATACTTTTCATCATCGTCAACTTTAATGGTCCTCTTACCCGGATGGGAGATTTGCATATCGATATGAGTGGTTGTAATAGCTAATATGACTGTTATTCTAATAGCCAAAGGGCCTAAGGGGTCTTTGATATCCGAGGTCAGAGCCGAGGAAAGACCCTGGACGGTTACGTTCCGTTTAGTTTTACTGTTTTATACAGATTTGATTAGTCATTGATTTAGTTTCACTTTTTTTCAATTTTTAACGTTAGTGTTGCACATCGTGGTATGATGCATCGCGTAAACATTCGATTAATCGTCACTGCGATCGCGTTTTTTTTCTTGCGTTAAAAAAAACTTTCACTGTCAAAGGCCCGTGCGCAGGCGCAGATCGGCTCGCCTTTACGTAAGGACCGTTGCGCCAGCGGCGCCCGCCACCCGCGCCCTCGGAACACCTGACCTACTGCCACAGAGAGACTCGCCTAGGGTTGTCAGCGTCTGTTCAGCTGATTATAGTACGAGGTAGTGCCATGCTGCACGGGGCCGGCACGACCGGGAATCCATACATATTAGCACCGGATACAGGTGGTGCTACTGGGGGCTGCAGTCCCGTAAGGCTTAAGGGCTTTAAGCTCGCTATTGTACCCGTAAAAGGGCTCCCTTTTTAAAACCAAAGCCCTATTCCTGGGCCCCGCCAAAGCTCAATCCGGCGCTGCATGATACCGCGACGAATTTATAGGTGTCGCCTTTCGTGGGGCTTCTAAGTAGCTAGTGGTCCATAGGAGGGTAAGGGGGACTCTGAACCTTTTCATATTCGCTTAAACTACCATAAGCTAACATGATTTAAAAAATTGTCATTTTTAGGGTTCCGTATCTCAAAGAGAAAAAACGGAACCCTTATAGGATCACTTTGTTGTCCGTCTGTCTGTACGTTTGTCACCTGACCTTTTTCTCTAAAACGCGTGAAGGGATTAATCTCTCTCTAAATCTCATTTTTTGTCAAATACGGAGGTCAGTTACGTCTTGATGTCTTGAAAAAATCACACTTCTAAGTTAACGCAATAAAAAGTTATAGCCTATTATGCACAAATTTTGTATGAAAACGTACTTTGTCGAAAACCAAAAAATTATCGGGTACTTCCCGTTGACCTGGAGTTGTGAATTTTGGCAAGAAGTAAGAACTTATAGCACATATATAAGAATAAATCTGAAAACTAGTAAATTATATGTAGATCATTGGAAAAATCATTATCAACTTATGACTGTAATTCGTTGCCTACTAAAGGTGTGTGAGCAAACGCTTATATACATTTGTCAACTTAAACGGCAGGCGTAAAGTTACAATAATTGAAAACCATGCATTACGTTTGGATTACGGAACCCTCGGTGTGCGAGTCGGACTTGGCCGGTTTTTTTAAATCATGTTAGATCCAAAGATGTTTTTGAGTTATATTTGCTCTGTCGATTGTACTTAAATATATTAGCATACACATGTATGTATGCCACTGTACGATAGGCAACCCTACACACACCCCACTCCGCCATCATCCCATAGAACGTTCTCAAACATTGCGTTACACATGTTACGTACCGTACGTACGGACCGTTTATTCTTCGAAATACAATTTCACTCGCCTTGAAGGTTAGGCTGACAGAACGATCTGGAAGCTTCTATAGTTACAACACTTACAGCGCCCCGCGGTTTCGCCCCCTTTTCAAAACACAAGAAAATGTTGAAATTATGTATGCCGTAAACGGCCTATTTCCATACTTGCAAAATATGCGGAAATTTTCATGGTTCGACAGTAAAGCCGTTTCAGGGATTTGAACGTTTTATATTTGCTTCATCCGTGCGCATATGCACCCTGCTTATCTCTCAATCAGTATCATCTATTTACAGAAAGCATGAGTAAAAATGCAAAAAAATCGTGTCGGATTCGAAAACTGATGGTTCAACTCCAACAGGAGTAAGGGGATGGATAAGTTAACAAACTGGCATTTGCGGGTGTATGCATTCATTTTGTATGCAACGAACTCCACGTGTATGTTTTTTTCTGTTATATAACCATTTTTTTCCTCTACGTACGCGTAATATAGTGAATTTATTTACTTGTTTTATCTCATCTGTATCTTTTGACTGAATTAGAAATAAGACACTCTGTGCTTTATCAGATTGCAGACGGCATTTGTCACGAATTTCAGTTTGATCCTTCATGAGCGTTCCTGAGCAATGTCATGTACGGAACCCTAATAAGACGTTCTATAATAACAAATCTATTGATAATTAGATCATTGTCATATATATAATTATACGACCACGCGGACAAACATGTTAACCTAGTCAGGTAACCTCGAGAACTCGTAATACCAGCACAGATAGAGACGCAATACTTGATGTGTATGTACAATATATAACCCCTAAATATTTGCTTTTGGCAGATGCGATCACGTGTTGCCATTTACTATTATACAGTTGTAAATTATTACACAAGCATAGCATGGCATCGAAACGCGAATAAACACAACACACTATGAGTGCGTTCCAAAAATCACTGCCTACTAACTTACGCCTAGAACTTTCACAGTTGTCAAATCAATACTGCAACTAGAAATTTAACAAGTGACCACTAGTGATGGTGAATTTTGGAACGCAGCCTAGATAACAATACAAAACAATAGATCATGATAATATTAATCCATTTGTCAAAAATATTTTATAAAAAATGTAACACTGAAAGGGTAGTCTTAGTCTTCTAAATGCAACTGGCAGGTTTTGAACGTCTTTAAATGTTCCGTGACGTCTAAAAATGTACGTCACAAACTCAATTTGTGAAACAAGTGAATGCGAAATTCGCCTATTTTATAGTAAAGACTGGTTACGACATCTTGCGGCAGGAATTAGCGAAAGTTAATGTCTAAGTGATGTCTAATGTCGAGTGTGGAGGCCGGCGACGCAACTGCAGCACCTCCGGCGTTGCTGACGTTGTCTGTGGACGAACATCGCTAACATCTTGTCCCCACTGCTTGTGCACCCATAAATTATAATTAATTACTTTAGACTACTTTGTTAATTAAGTTTTCATTATTAACATTTGAAATTATTAATGTTGATTTTTAACGATTGAAAAAGTAGCAAATGTTGCTATAGGTACCTAAGAGTATTCACCTGAGGTCACCTGATGTAAAGCGATCACCAACGCCCACAGACATCCGTAACACCAGAGGTCTAACAGATGCGTTACCGGCTCTTGAAGAAAGAATAAGCTCTTTTCTAGAAGATGTCGTATCGGTCCGGAAATACCGAGAGGGGCAGCTGATTCCAAATTGAAAAATTGAAAAATTTAGATTCCGATTAAGATTATCTGGGACCATCTAATGAGTAAGATCAGTGGAGCTCACTCTGTATACCTTCTCATCTTATTCTTCTTACAGGAACTACGTACGGAACAACTGCTACGCAGAGATTTGTTGCCATTTCATTTATTTTTACTTTTACTAGTCATTATGGTAGATTTCACGAAAACTTTTCCTAAGATTTTAATTTTAAAATTTAACTTCAAAAACTATGAGGATATGATGATAATACCTAAAATCACCGAACAAAATAATTGAAACAATAAAACTGATTAATTAATTAAAAATACAGAAGAGAACGCAGAGTTAACTAAACTTTTTATTTATTTTTCGTATCTCTAAAATATTTTTTTGTAATTTATTTAATGTTATTAAATAGTAATAAACCTAAATATACAAACGTAAAATGCATGATGCATTTTTTATTGTTGTTTAAGAGACGGTTGTCGAATCGGAAGTGCTTTACAATGTTTTTACGAGTACCTAGAAACAATATCGATTTTTACGATTTCATTATATAAGTACTAGTAATGTACGATTGATTACTTGCGACGTAGTTTACTTTTTTCCCACAAGTTAAACTTAGTTTGCACTTGAGATTACCTTATGAAAATGTTACACAATTTACCTATTCCAACATTTTCAGCCTTGCTCAGTTCTTGTAACAGTGACTCAGCTTACTTAACGATCGCTAAGTTGGTAAATTATTAATGTTTGACTACATTAGTAATTTAAAGAGAATAAATGTGTTGACTAAAAATTAAAGTGCCTTAGGACAAGACGTTTACCGGGTTGGATTTATTATAGACGAAGAGGTTGAGGCAAGAATTATTATGCCAGACCATAAGTGCTCCTATGCCTTTTTTACGCAAAACTACAAAAGGAAAATGAATTATTCAAGCAAAACACCATCGAACCTACTGTAACCAATTTCTGCGGGATTTAGTTTATAAGACAATAAAGCTTACTATGCTCGAAAGGAAAGTGCCAAGCATAATCTTTGGTTCCGTCAAAAAAGAATACGGAGGTTTGTAACAGCTGAAATGATAAGAAAGAAAGAAGAAAGAAAAGTTTTTTATTCAAAATAGAATTACAGGAATTACTTTTTGAACGTCAACAATTAAATCTACCACCGGTTCAACCCTAGCCCTGTCCTGAGAAGAACCGGCGAAACAAACTCAGCGGGCCTCATGTTGTCATCAGATGTAAAATTCAAAAATATAAAAATACAAGTACATTTGCATATGATATAATACAATACAATTTATAAATTTACAATAATTATGGTACAGAAACAGCCTGGGAGGAGGGTACTAATCCCAAGATGTGGTATCTGTCACAAAATCTGCTACCTTATAGTATGCCTTACCACACAAACGCTCTTTAACTTAGATAGGGCTTAGGGTAGCGATGATAGGGCTTAGGGCAGCGATGACAGGGCGTAGGGCAGCGATGATAGGGCGTAGGGTAGCGATGATAGGGCTTAGGGTAGTTTAAGATGGACAACTCTCCTGTAGAGGATAGAGGATGCCTGATACTACAGCAACAAGAAATGGTAGATGGACGATTTGCAAGAGAAAAAGATGAAGCAACTAGAAGAAAGATATACAGGACTGCACTAAATGGAAACTTTGGAGGCTACCTACAAACGGTTGTAGTGCAAACAAAGTACATAAGATCGATTATTATTTATTTTAAGTGATCATTTTAAGGTAATTGAAGGTCTTTAAGTTTTCAAATAAAATTTTCCACTATAAAATGTTTGTTAGTTATAATAACAAAATAAATATTATAATAATAAGATGGTTTATTAATAATTTTGAGTGATTATTTATTAGGTGATTAAGTTTTTAAATAAAAAATTCCACCACAAAATATTTGTTGGTTTTACCCCGTAAATATTAGAATCACACGCTTAACGCAAATATAGGCTTGATGTTCGTGCGTCAAAATATGCACATAAAGGACTGTATCTTTTGATTGCGTTGACTTAGTTGTTATGACATCTCTCATGAAATTCAGCGACATCCTACCACGCCTTCCTAAAGGTACTGACACACATATAGATAAGATAACAAAGTGACCCTTCAAGGGTTTCGTTTTTCCTTTCGAGAATGGTAAAAATACAATTCTCCAGAGGATAGAGATGATGATCATAATTCCCAGACTCGATCGAGAATAATGAATGTGCCCCGCTCAATAGATGCGTCACGCATGGTTATGCATTGTCATGCATTCGGGTTTTCACAATGGATACTTTAGTGTTATTTGCACTGTCTTTCAGTTGGTTTTTTATAGCTTAGGGGCAATCGGGCAGCAGCCTTTTCATGACTACCGCACCCATGAATATCTACAGATTATACTGATGCATTGCACTCCTTTATCCGTAGGCTACCGGAAACTACCGGAAACATAATAAACATATCTAAAGAAACGAGCCATTTGCGCCCAGACACAAGAACATTATCTACTCCCTCATTCCCCTATTCGGATGGGATGGCAATCCGACACGACAGGAGAGAAATCATACGCAGGACCGACGACTTAACGTGCTCACCAAGGCACGGGATTATAACGCCGCCAACTTCTCGACTCCGTACTGATATTGGTTCTACCTGGGATTCGAACCACCACACAACTGTGGTTACTATTAGGACCACAAGAATTCGTATTTTGTAGTCTCTGGTTGACTGCTTATTAGCAGCTCGGGATTAATATCCAGGACTCGGACCATGGAGTTGAAAAGGGGGCCCTTTTATGGGTACAAAAATGACCTCAAGGCCCTTATGCATTACGGCGCCCGAGCCTGCAGCCCCCCCAATCTCCCGCCTGAATCCGACACTGCTTATTAGACCACGAGTTGCACTTTGTACCTACTATTAAATACTACAATTTGCATAAGCCTATAATAATTACCATCAGTTGATGTCGCCTCTACAAACCGGAGACGAGGAAGTGATGCTAACTAGTTCGGCCTTCGAAATAATTTACTCGCATTTAATAGGAAGCAGATCAAATTATATGCTTATAGTATTCACGATATAATTTTCTTATGGTTGATGGAATGTATTGTCATTTCTTGCTGAAAATACATATACTTTTCATTAATTTCATTTTAAAGTATATTATTTAATACAAGTACAATTTTCTTACCTCGTACAAAGCTAGCAGTGCCGGTTTCATCCCGAGTAAAATCTACTTAAATACTTTTTTTTTCGGGATAAAAATTGAAATAATCAGCGTCAAATTGTATCCAAATCCGTTCATGAGTTTTTGTGTAAAACAATAATAAATATGCTTACAATTAAAATGTTAGAATACGATAATAATAAATAAATTAAAATAGTCCACAAAGATACACGTAAAGTTCACGCAAGCGATTCACTTATAACATTATTATAGTTTCTTTATCGACTAGTTCGTTAATTTTTTTTTTTAATAAAAAAAATATTGTTCTTCCATTCGGTCAGTTCGTAGCCGACACAAAAAATTCAACAAAAACAGGAGAATTCCGGTGGCCAGTGAGCATTTAATAATCCTATCACGTATATAACAACCTACTAGTTGTACATAATCCAGTCTACCGTGACTTTTCAATTATCAAGTTAATAAGTTGTTGAATTTATATGATTGTTATTGTCTAACAGTCCAAAAATTTTCCAAGATTTTGTTGATGTGGTAAGTATTCTTGCAAGAGTTGATGCCAAATGAGCAACCCGCTGGTAGGATCACGGAAGTATGCTAACATGTTCCCGGGGCTGGAGCCTCCAGTGGAAGGGAATACCGCTGGGGTTTGGGGTATGGGGAGCTGCTTGCTGGTTACCCAGTCCCACATATCCCTCAGGAGTGTCTCTGTCTGAAGGCATGCATAAACACATTCCGCCAGCAAAAAAAAAACCCCAAAAATCTTATAAGTTTATAAATTTTGACCTGCTAACAATCTTTGTCAATAATTTCATTAGCGAACGCGGCATAAGTAAGTTTTGTTTTTTCCCCTTTAGTTTACACTTTACATTATCAAGGTGGAGGGGCTGCAAGTGGCTCGTGACGTGTCCTATTGCGCTCTATGGGGGCATATGTCATATGACGACGTTCACTTACATATATTATTGAAATGTTCATAAGGGTAACGTTTTTGAAAGAATACTATCGCCTATTTTCATCAGGATTAATTTAGGATGACCAATGATAAAAAAAATCAAACCGGTCCATCCGCCACATATGAGCCTGTTTAATGCAAAGAAACAATCAAATCTTTCCTCATATTATTAAATAATAAGGTAAAAGGTGACGACAAATATTGGCATCTTTTTCCGAACAGAATAATTCCCCATGTTGCGTGGATCATGCAAGCCACTAGGCACCAACTGACTTTGACTGCTTTTCACAAATACATGTTACATTTACAATTATTATAAAACGAGTATTCATTATCGGAAGGAAAGGCTTCGATGTTATTCGGTTGACGTATAAACCACAGTGATAAGGCAATAAAATATACTCCACGTATCAATCTATACATGTGTTTATCGTGTAAATTGTTCGGTATTTTGTCGCAATCAAGTACGTTATTGTTAATAATGAATGAATATTTTTTATTGGCCATACAAGCTCAGCAGAGGTTGGATTCTGTACTACTCACTAACAATAGATAGCATCATAATAATGTCGTCCTAGCCGGTTTCGACTATACGGCGGCCGTCTGTATAGACGTGCCATCTGCGCAGAACATATTATAGGTAGTGCACAAGCGTGCGCGCAGACACAAGTGCACTCTCTATTCCCTCATTCTCATATTCCGATGGGACGGCAATCCGACGCGACCGGTGAGAAATCAGGCGCAGGACCGACGGCTTAACGTACTCTCCGAGGCACGGGGGTGTAACACTGCCAACTTCCTGACTCCGGACTGTTATTAGAAATTGAAAAATCCCAATAACAATTTTCGGTCCGACCCGGGATTCGAACCCGGGACCTCACGTCTGTGGTTGAACATGCTTACCACTAGACCACGGGCAGCAGATAGCATCATAGATTAAGCTTAGCTACAAAGAACTAATAAGAACTTAGTTTTCTAGAGACACTATATAATTTGCTGATGATCGCCATAGGATATTTTGAGTTTTTGCATGAAACTAGCTACGCTCCGCTGATTCACCGATTCGTGGAAATATTAAAGGTGAAAATATATGTTTTCCGATTCTGACTTACCCGATATGCGCACAAAATTTCATAAGAATCGGTCGAGCCGTATCGGGAGATTATGGTAGCTAACATTGTGACACGAGAATTTTATATGTATAGAGATTACTGCCATGTAGCCTTGAATATAGCGTAAATATATCTATTAACCTCATAATAGACCAGAACATGCTGTAATTTACCACAATTTACGATTTTATTTTTAATTAAGTAAGTAATCACTGAATTTTACTTGATTATGAGGGTTGTTCCTATATATTTATAAATAGTTTCCGCCCGCAGCTTCGTCCGCGTGGATTTCGGACTTCAAAAAAGGAATTATTATACAAATAAACCTTTCTCTTGAATCACTATGTATTAAGAAAACCCCATCAAAATCTGTTGCGTAATTTTAAAGATCTAAGTATACAGACACACAGACGGTGGAAAGCGACTTTGTTTTATACTATGTAGTGATGCTTAAACATAGATATCACTAAAGTAAGCTAGCTAGCTAACAGATACATGCAAGTAGTTAAATCGGTACTTTTAATTATTATTAGTAATTATTACACCATATTAGCTAAATCGGTAATTATTATAGCTATCAAAATCAAGTATTACCGTGTATTAATTTGTTTAAATAATAAGGAAATGATGCTTTAGTTCCCTGCACATTTAATGCCTTAATAATTGTTCTGACGTCTCCAACTTAATGCCACCGATACTATAATGTGGCTTCAATCCTTTCCACAATTAATACTGATAAGGGACAAGAGCTTGCTTTCATGGCACCAAAAGAGGAACATTGCAGAAGTTTAGAAACAAAAGCATAAAGCGTCCTTTTTATTAGGGGCCATCTTGACCTTTAGGTCTACACTAAGCGTTAATCATGGGTAGTAAACGCAACCTACCACTTCTAGATTTCATACTCCCTCGAGTATCTTTAGGCGGTGCACGGATAGCTTACACCGACTCGGCTAAGAGTTTGGGTGTCATTTTTGATAAAAATCTATCGTGGAATTCATACATCAATGACATCAGTCGTAATATACTTTCTTCTATACATTCATTGAAACGCCTCCAATATTTTTTGCCCTTCGCAACTAAAATATCTTTAGCTCAGACTTTTATTATCTCGATTTTGGATTATGTAGATGTATGTTGCTTGTATTTTACAGAACAACATTTATATAAATTTGAGGGCTCGCAAAACCTTTGTCTTGGTTTTATATTTGGTCTAAAAAAAACAAGATCACGTGTCTCAGGTTCGCAGGGAACTGAAATGGCTGCCTATTCGTTTACGTAGAAATTATATAATTCTTTGTTTCCTTTTCAATATTCTCTTTAATCTCTCTTCTCCTCCCTATTTACGCTCTCGTTTCTCTCTCGCTCATCTGGAGGATTCTGCAGATCTCACAGACGCACCATGTAACTATTGCCTGTTCACAAAACGGGTTACTTCTCCTACTATTTCACTGTCCTTTTCGCCAAGCTCTGGGATTCCTTAATCGAACGAAATTAGGGATTGCAAAACACTTGGGCTCTTTAGAAAGCGAGTCAAAGAGCATTTTCTTAACTCAGTATAATATTTTTTACTTTTTAACTGGTCTAATATTTATACTAGTCTCCTATAGTACCTGTTTATATTTATTTATTTATTATATATTCAGTATATATTATATTAGTTTACTAAGTGTGTATAGATCAATAGTTATTTATGTTATATTTATATAGGTAAGTACGTATTTATATTTTGGATAGCACCATGTGAGAAATGTAAACATAGGTATACATTGTCTTTAGTTATATAAATAAGCTGTACCTTTATACTCTAAGTATTGTATGTCCTTTTACATATAAGTGTTTTAGCTGTACAAGAATACATTAATAAATAAATAAGATTTTGTTTGCCTCACATGGGACCAAAGGAACAAGATTGTAGAAAACTAACGCAGAGAGCGTCCTTCTTATGGGGGTTACACATCTAGAGCCAACCAATACAATCATATGCTTCATACGAGTATAGAATCGCAATCAAATTTCGCAGCCACTGTTACATATCGCAATAGTATTATCATTCTGGTCGGCACTCGATTTAGTCCTTACTAGGCCTATATACAAAGTTTGATGTTCTATTATAAATTACTTTGAAGACCTTTACCACCCATATATTTTGATTAATAATCACGATTTTCCTCAACTGTCTTCTATTCATTTACGATAAATATTACCAGAAATACGAGTTTTCGAGTAATCGCCAAATGTATAACGTGATGCGACAGAAATATATTGTATTTGATTGGCTAAGTAAATTCGATAAAAAATATAGATAAGTGTAGTAAATGCTTGGTTTATCTCTCGGTTGAGTATACCGAGAATATATTGATAAGGCTGAGTCATAACATTTAAACACAACGGTGAAGAAACCCTAAATTCTTTACACCACGTGAAATCAAAACATCTAAAACAGAAATAGTATGTTGCAAATGTTGCTAAACACTTCTATAGTTGCCAAACTTATTTTAGCAAATTAAAAATGTTGCATTAGTATTATGTTAAAAATATATATGTTCAATTACAAAATTTATAAAATGTATGCACATTGCACATATCAACATAAATTAAAAAATTGAATGAAAGAATTGTGACAAGAGACCGTTGAAGCGGGGATGGCCATTTTTACTAGACAAATAAGAGCTCCAAAAACAAAATATACACTTTGCATATAAAATAATATATTAATGTTAAATTAAAAATAAATTAAGAAATAGTTAATATAAGTGTATCGTCATTGATGGAAATATATGTCATCATTTTATGACATCCAATTTAATTTACACACTCCACAATTTATTTATTTATTTATTTATTATTAACGGGATACACCCTTTTATTTTTACAGTATATAAGGTTACTAGATCTATGTACATATATCGAACACAGTGTTTTTCAGTCTTCTCACAAAACTAGGTAAAGAGGGATCAAAAAGGTTTAACCGATCTTTGTACTCGGAGCCTAACTGTAATTTGTTGATTTAAACGTAAAATTAAATAAATAAATTGTTGTAATTATATAAACATGTTTTATCTTCGATTGATAAATTAAATAATACTAATTGAAAAGTACTTACATTAAAAGAGGTATCCTATAGTTTCAAAAAGTGACAATAATTTATTAAATTCGCGTAATGGATCACGTACCGATGCGCGCGCTGGCACGCGTGTGCGCAAGCGCAGCTCTTACCGTCAAGAGACGCGGACGGCGGCTGCGGACTCGCGTCAACTACACCCAGCTACGTTTCGGCAACGTCATTGATGTAACACTTCACGGACTGTTAAAACACACTCTGTTTCGCACGTTACCTCTCGATCTATACATGAAAATCAACATTTTTGTATATCGGTAGCGATCTTTGCCTTTTTCGCAATAAGCAGCCCTTTTGAAATAGCCTACCCAAATTTAACATTTAATAAGCTGATAAAAAAAATATATGAGATAGGCATTATGATTCCATTTCATAAATCTAGTTTTTTAACCTGTTTCTTTAGTAATGGATTCTATACGTTCATGAACCAAAATAAAAAAAAAATATTGCAACTTTTCCGTTAGCCCTTATTTTTATTCCATGCCATTATTGATTCAAAAGTAATTTTTTTAAACTTGACAAGGGTCAACTGATCCTCATCCTTTTAAATTTTTTTAACGCATTTTCTTTAATGTAATATTCATAATTTTAATAAATTTTGAATTGTCCCTTAGTCCTTTAATAATGTATCTTTTAAGAGTTCCATGCTGAGATAGAAAAACCGGACTCAGAATCACTTTGTTAGATTAATTAAAATCATCAATTTAAGCCAACTTAATTACTTGCCTTTACATTTATTTTTAAATAGGGAACTGATGTTGTTCCATCAGTGCCGTGACATTAGCTAATCAGCACATTTAATGCCTAAATAATTGATATGACGTCTTCAACTCTTAATGCCGATATGCTATAATGATGAGCGAGCTTCAATTATTTCCACAATTAAAACCGATAGGGGCCAAGACCTTGCCTCCCCTTCTTAAAGCCACAGCACACACGCGACTTCTAGACGCGGCGACTGGTGACTGCGACTGTCGCAATACAGTCGCACGATTTAGCGACTCTAATAACTCGTATTGCTTACGATTTTACTTATATGTTGTATATACGTTAATATTTTTGATCACTACGCAAGGGTCACAGGTTAAACGTATAGGTACTATATTACCTATTGTCATTTTATCAAATTTTTTTTTTTTGTTCAGCCTATGTTGTCCCACTGCTGGGCAAAGGCTTTATCAAATGTAATTTAAAATATATTATATCGTGAATAAAAGATGGCATAATATAAAATAATATTATCAACAAACGTCAGAATATTTGGTCGGAATTTTTACATTTGACGTAGGATGTTAATGGGTGTTGGTAGGTATTATCAACAGCACTACTGCCAGCTATCCTACTAATCCTTTATCCTACCCTATTAATATTGTAAATGCGAATGTTTGTATGTTTACTTGTTTGTTTGTTTGTTACTTTCACGCAAAAACTGCTGAACCGATTTTCATGAAATTTGGCACACACATGGAGAGTAACTTGGATTAACACATAGGATAGTTTATATCCCAAAAAAATGTTCCTATGGGATGCCAAGGGATGATTTTCTATTTTCCACGGGATCGAAATTTACGCGGGTGAAACCGCGGGGCGCAGCTAGTTTTATATAAAATGACTGCATGCGCCAGTAAATATTAGTGGTCATACTAATACCGCCAGTTGATACGGAACCTTCGGTGTCGAGACCGACTCTCACTTGACCATTTTTTGCTAACAGTTTTTCTGAGTTCATTTATAAATTATGAGTCGTTGTTAATTGTGATTGTAAGAATGTGTTAATTTTTATCATAATATTTTTTGTCCTTTTGTTTACATTTAAAGTTAGCATAAACTGACTTTTAATTTAAGTTTTACAAATTTTGATGTGTATAACGTCACATTCTAAATTTACGGCTCAGTATGAATATTATTTTTGTTGCAATACCAACATGTAAATAAAATGTATTTTTCATAGTTCCGTCATAGTTATATATTTCATATTTAACTTCGCAAAAGACCTAGGTTAAAAACAAGTTTGTTAATAGGTTTTACCAAGTACCTAAATTATTTTTTATTTTCCTTAGGCTTTTACCGCATCTGTTGGATGGTTAAAATATATTATTCCAATAGGGTTCTTATATTTTACGATTTAATGTTAGGTTGTTTTACTAGAATATGATGGCTTACATCTTTCCTATTAAAATAAGTCATAAGCATGATAAAAATAGAAACAAAATCTTACCTTTTAAGTAAATATCACAGCAAGTAGAAACGTCGCTTTGGTGCCAAGATATTCCATTCAAGAATCTGTGGACAAAATGTAAAACAATGTAGTAAGTATCCAAATTTTAGTTATGAATAAACACTTTGGCATAGTATACATACTACATTAAAATAATAAACAATTAAGACAATTTCATCAAATAACTAGTACCCAATGGGCCATTGGAAACGCACGCATTAAACTAGACAGCATAGCTGTAACTTCACTTCGGTGTCATGTATAGGGGAGTGTGAAACTTATTTTCAACTGTGCAAAAAAGATTTCAGATTTAATACTCAAGTGCTCACTCCGCTCAGTAAAATAATTTGTTATTATGTGTTAGTTAGATACAAATAATTAATTGTCATATTCACATTGTCATATAACTCCTAGTGTGTTAACATATTTTGTAGTTTTCTTATCATTCTCATCTGTTTCAGTTTGGAGAAATGCGAGTCATATAAGACTCCTGTGGTGCCTGTCAAGATACACAATACCAGATGAAGTATGCAAGTCTTTCTTTGCTATTATTAGCCAATATTCAATATTTTTCTTAATGAGTCAAAAGTGCAATGGCCTATCTTGAGACAATGAGATCATAATATTATATGCATCTAGTTATTTCCAACTATTAATGTCTGCAAATTTAAAAACAATGACAACAAAAACATGTCTTTAACAGCAGCTCCGTAATTTGATCAGTGTTGAGAAAGGAGTATCTTAATAAAATCAACTAAATAAAGGCATGTTAAATGTTGTAGATGTTAAATTTGTCACATTTTTTTTAAATATTATTGTGGATAGTCATATACAATCAATTAAAGCACAAGTCTAATAATAACATTTATTTTAATTTAATTATAACTAAATTTGATTATCATCACCAGTTTTTAGGCAGACCCAGTTTGATTGATAACAGGACATTGAGTTCTGTCATTAATCAAATTATATCATATTAATATATTATTATCATCTTAATCATTATCATCGATTATTAATGACTCATTATAACAATGACTTATTATTGACTCATTATTTAGTTAATCAGCCAATTAATGCAAAATGATAGAAGTCCCTGCTAAGTGTAGATCTTAGTCATCCTTCACAGAATTGTAACAGAATGAGAGATAAATTAATGTATGGTATAACCTTCAGTAGACAAGACTTTCTCTTATCTTATAATATATAATAATTCTTTTATATCATCATAACCCTAGTCCCAGTACCTGCAAGAAATTAAATCATACATTTAAAACCCCGAAGCACACACTTAGAAAAATAAAATCTAAACGTTTTATTTTTTAATATGATATTCCAACTAGTTTAAATTAGTATCTATAATTAAATTAACCTTTAAAGACACAATTTAATGGTGACTATATATATCTCATGAGAAATTGAATTAAGATGATTAATGTCATCAAAGTGGCTATTAAAGTACCCAAAAATAAATGTTAAGCATGAGGCTATTACAGACATTATAAAACTATTCTTATATTTCACAGTATATAAGTAAGGTTTTCTATTAATACATGTTATTGTCATATTATTTCATGACAAACAGGAAACAACACTAAATACAACGGATTATTATACTGCAATACAAATATAAGATACACTTAGTTTACAAAAGCCTATTCTTCGGCTTGACAGTCAATGATTAGTTGGTAGTAATGAATAGTGTCTGAAAGCCCCCTGTTTGGAATGAGAATTATGTCCAGTATGCAGTTTTTATATTTCATAAACTTAATATACCCATAATGTACTCTCCGAGACACATTTAGGTTGTGGACATTAAGTTTTAACAGTTTATCCCACACATTCCTAGATATTTTTAAAATCTTTAATTTTTTAAAATATTTGAACATGACAAATACTAAATATTAAATCAAGTGGTAATCAAATTTTTATCTACTTAGATTTTACTGTGCAAAAATAGTTTCTAATATAATTTTAAACATTATGATATGAAATATTGGCTACTGGTCACACATACGATTTTATACGATCTTAAGGAATTTTTGTGAAAGTTATGACATTTTACAGAAGTACCTGCTCTACGAAACATACATTGTGTGACTTATATATTGTTAATGTTTTAGGATTGTGTAATCAAATAGATAGAAACAATGACTAATTACAGGAAATTTAAAATTTACATAGCTATCATATTGGTTGTGGGCGTGTACATTTCTTAATCGTAACCACTCTTATCTAAATACATAATAACTTTGATATTACTCACCAATAATACCGTTGATGTTATCTCTGCTGTTAATCATCCGAATACGCCAAAATAAAAGGGACTTTATTACCAAAATCAAATTATACTCTAAATTTCAAAACTTTGTCACCTCTTCATTTATCAATTCTGTGTGACTAATTTAGGTTAGATAAAAATTTCTTACGCTAAAATAAAGTATACGTTTTTAGTATCATTTTATTAAACATACATGATTAAATCTCAAGAATACTTAAAGAAATAAATATTTAACGACAAAATACATATGAGTAACATAATCTTTTTTTGGCAACTACACAATTCCAAAGAGAATTATGTTACTCTAGATCTGTGCATAGACAACGCAATTAAACACAAGAACTTAAAATAATGTTGCGAGGTAAAATAATATTGTATTATTTCGTAGATAGAATAGTTTTCTCTGTCTACGTTTAGTGCAATTTAGTATTGTCGTAAATAATATACCGAATTATTTCGTCCTTTGAGTATTAACCAAAGTGCAATCATTCAAATTAAAAAAATCAATAAATGGGTTTTGATTTAATAATGTCTAAATGGGATAATTAAGAAAAATAAGATTGTTGAATACATAGATTTAGAATTGTTCTCACTAATGGTTGAATATATTGTTTCTTTGAATAGAGAACACTCAACAAAATTTCTTGATTGCTTGTCAGATAGTGTAGGATTTGTAAGTTACACCGACGCGACGATATAAAATTAGTAGGTACCTGTCCTAGTTTTTTGTTTACTGCCTGATATATCATAAATGATATCCAAATTATAAAAATAATAAATAAAAATAAAATTTCAACAAGAAGTATTGCACATGTAACAAAATGCACAGCATGAATTTTTTTTATATACATTAAAATAATATATTGCTTTTTTTCTGGAGAAAAACAATTATAAACTAAAATAAAGGGATCAAGGAGAAATATTCAAATTAAATAAAGCTTTAAAACTCAATGATTTAAATAAGATTTTGTAAAATTAATTCCACTTATTTATTTCCCTAATGAGGGTCTACACTCTGGTAACACTGCGTGTATTTCACATCCGATGAAAGTGGTCGGATGTGACTTGTAGGATATTTGGTTAGCCAATCACTTTCAAGCAAGAATTACAAGAATGTGATTCATAATATTATTTGGAGGTGTTAAAAGGTTTTTTTAAACACAGATCTTGTATAGTCTCTCGGTCCCTTACAAGGACCCTTAAGACCGAAAGGCGCTTAACCATGTCCCGCTAACCCGATCTTGATGTCGTATCGTACTCCGAGTACCACGTCTAAACCTTTCTCTTGTAGCTGAGTTGTCTGGAAATTAAGCACCGCCTTACTCTACTTCCTTAAGCAAGAGAAACACCAGAAGGTGATCCTTTACGTCTGACGATTAGAGAATAGGCATAACTCCTCACAAATAACGTCTCCTGGACGTGCACATTCAACGTCCTCCTAGAGGGATGCACTTTCTCGGACAAATGAAAAGAAGCCACTGTGACTTGATTCACAAGCCAATCAAGCCTTGCCCACAAGCTTCTGTTCAATATGTTCTATGAGAGAGTAAGGTCTTTATGTGACCGACGCTAATCTTCAGTGAAAAAAATGGTGCAAAATTGTTTCCTGCGAATAGCTGGCTCTCCGTGGTATATCTGGAACCTCGACGACAATAGAATTATCCTCCTTCAGAGGGTCTTTTTATCACCCTCCATCACAAGACATCTCAACTGAGTACTTCGATCGGGTTCCCTGCTACCGCAACCCTCTCGTCACACACGCATTTGAACGGTTGTTGAACAACCGGTAATTGTCACACAGTTTGGTGTGACAATCACCGGTTGTCCGACAATCGTCGTCACAGACACCTTTTGTCGGACGATTACAAACGCACCCGTTTGGGTTAGGAGTCGTTTCTGGTTCTGGGGACGGATACGAAACATAAACTGCAACCCAGAGGCCAGGCAGTGGTGTAACTATACCGCTCGAGGTCCATGGTAAATTCATCGTATGGGGCCCTCAACATAAAGGAGCTTTTTTCTTTCTTCTAAATGTGTATTAATAAATAATTATTGTTGAGAGTTGGGATTCTCCTCCGACCGGGGGCGGGGGATCCTTCCGGCTCGGAGCCCGTGATATTTTGCCAACTTGCCAGTTGCCACCTGTAGCTACGCCACTGAACCGCACACGTCATATAAGATACGATACATCTAACCACCATCTTCAGTGTAGGGACTAATCTCGCTACGACTTGGGATCTGCCAAACTCAAACACAGTTCCGGCTAGATATCGGACTCGAGTCTTTTTAACCATTTAAAGATCCTCCCCTTCCGTCCGTTTTGTAATAAAATACTTGCACATATAAGTTGATTTTTTCAGAGACCTATAACTAAAAATTGTCGAATTTCATTTTTATTTTACTTATGCCTTATATGGATTCTAGGTCACCGGGAAGTAGGTTTTCTTGAACAATTGAGGGTAACAAATCTACAAAAGCTCTATATAGAACTTACGCAGGTTCCGTTTCATTATCCTCATGCATTCCATTCATCCACGAAGGGCCTACTTACGAACAGATCATGGATTGATCTGTTCGTAAGTAGGCCCTTCGTGGCCCTGGTCAGGGCCCTAGGATTTTTTTCTTACTCAGCCAACGTACCCACAGTCGGAGGCCTTTGAAGCTTACCGACTTCCATAAACATCCGCACAGAGGTCATATAGTCTCTGCTCTCTTTCTTTCTTCTCCCTCCATGAATCACAAGAAACTCGCACACCGCACGAAATGCGACAGCACAGCTGTCACTTTACGGCGGTAATGTAAGCGAGAGGTACCTCCCGGATCGTGTCCTCAATCGCCTGCATAGTATAGCATCTTAAAAAATCGTGTAATACGGACGCACCACCCTAATGTCGCCATATTTGTGCGACATCGGGGGAAGTGCGGGCCCAAAGAGCATTCTTCGCATTCTTGCCAGGTCCCAACTTACCGCGTCCGTGTAGTACTAGTTATCAAGATTGCCTTCTATGGCGTGGTTCCGGTTACAATTTCCGGTATAACTTTATGCCCGATTTACACGTATTAAATTATTATGTACCTAGGTAATTAAATTTTAACTTTTATAAGTGATGCCAACACAGAAATTAGTAGTAGGTAAGTTGCAACTAACCCGACATTACACCGAAGATATCCCGGACGTCAGCCTGTACGAGATTCGAATAGCCCTAAAACAACTAAAGAACAATAAATTACCGGGGGATGACGGAATTACGGCTGAGCTTCTGAGAGCGGGCGGAAAGCCAGTACTAAGAGTCCTCCAGAAACTATTTGATGCCGTCATTCTCGAAGGCAATGTTCCAGAAGCGTGGACCAGAAGTGTGGTGGTGCTCTTCTTCAAAAAAGGCGATAAAGCCTTACTGAAGAATTATAGACCCATATCACTTCTGAGTCACATTTACAAGTTGTTTTCAAGGGTTATTACGAACCGTTTATCACGCAGGTTTGACGACTTCCAACCTCCCGAGCAAGCCGGTTTCCGCAAAAGCTTTGGTACCGTAGATCATATCCACACGCTGCGCCAGATTATAGAGAAAACGGAGGAGTATAATCGGCCATTATGCCTAGCGTTTGTGGATTATGAAAAAGCCTTTGATTCGGTCGAGACATGGGCGGTGCTCGAGTCATTACAGTGGTGCCAAATCGACTACCGATATATCGAAGTGTTGAAGTGTATGTACAAGAAAGCCACAATGTCGGTCCGAATACAGGATCAGAATTCGAAACCGATCCAGTTGCAGAAAGGTGTGAGACAGGGAGACGTAATTTCTCCGAAACTGTTCACTGCTGCACTGGAAGATGTTTTCAAACTATTGGGCTGGAAAGGACTTGGCATCAACATCAATGGCGAGTACATCACTCACCTTCGATTCACCGACGATATCGTGGTCATGACAGAATCGCTGGAAGACTTGAGCCAGATGCTCGGAGATCTCGATAGAGTTTCTCAACAGGTGGGTCTAAAAATGAACTTGGACAAGACAAAAGTCATGTCCAATGTTCACGTGACACCTATACCAGTTTTCGTGGGGAACTCACTTCTTGAAGTTGTTGATCAGTACGTGTACCTAGGACAAACTGTCCAGTTAGGTAAATCCAACTTCAAGAAAGAGATCGATCGCCGAGTCCAACTCGGATGGGCAGCGTTCGGGAAGCTAAAGAGGATCTTTTCGTCCGAAATACCGCAGTGTCTTAAGTCGAAAGTCTTCGACCAGTGTGTGTTGCTAGTGATGACATATGGCACCGAGACTTGGCCGCTAAATGTGGGCCTCTTAAATAGGCTCAGAGTCACTCAGCGTGCTATGGAAAGAGCTATGCTTGGAATTTCTCTGCGAGATCCGAGTCCGCAATTCGGAAATCCGCAAGAGAACCAGAGTAAGCGACATAGCTCTGAGAGTCAGCAAGCTGAAGGGGCAATGGGCAGGCCACATTGCTAGGAGAACCGATAACCGCTGGGGAAGAAAGGTGCTCGAGTGGCGGCCTCGCACCGGAAGACGGAGTGTTGGACGGCCTCCAACCCGGTGGACTGACGACTTGGTTAAGGTGGCGGGGAGTCGCTGGATGCAAGTGGCTCGTGACCGTGACCTTTGGCGCTCTTTGGGGGAGGCCTATGTCCAGCAGTGGACGTCTTCCGGCTGAAGATGAAGTTGCAACTTAAAATGAAGTGAACAACTAAACGAGTAAATTAGATATTTTTCTATTTTTCGGTTACGTTCACAACTTAATACGTAAATAAGGTATTAGAGAGGCAACCGGTCCCTTTATTATTGTTCTGCCAAAGTCACACACATAGCTACTTGAGATGTCGCTACATTCGTATTGACTGACCAGATAAAAAATTCCGTAAAAAATTACAACTGAGTGAAAGCACTAGTTTACAGTACATATTCTGTTGTCGAAAAAAATGAGCTGTTGTTGACTTCATAATACGATAAGCTAATTTCAAATTTACAAGCAGATTTTTTATCAGCTGTAGTGTCTGAACTTCAGCTATGGTGCTATAAAACGGAAAAGAACATAAGTATATTCACTAAGTAAAAAAATAATTAAAAATTAAATTGATTATTGAGATAAAAAAAACTTCATTTTAAAGGTCTTGTCTGATGCATAGACTTTTATAAATGACCAACAATAGTTAGACATCGTATTCAAATACTAATCTTTACTTCTTTATAGCATAAAGGGACAAACGAGCAATCGGAGCCGCTTGATGACTACCGACGTCCATGGACATTCGCATGATTGTTACGCAGATGCGTTGCCCTCCTATTTTCCCCCCTCTCCCCAATGGGCCACCAGCTACTCACAAACCGCACAAAACGCGACAGCGACGCTCTCACTTTAAGCCAGTATCAAGTGAGCGGGAGGTACTTCCACGGTCGTTCCGGCCCAATTCCGTTGCATAGGAGGATGTAGTGTCCTGCACCATACAAGGCACTACCTCTTTACGCACATACAATACGTACAAATGACAAAAATCACAACCAAAGTAACTCGAGCTGCAAAAAAAATTTGAAAGTAGATCTAAAATAAACAAGTCATTAGTTAAAATTATCAATCATTAAATTCCCGGCAATTTTTGTCTATAAAAAGTTAAATTTTGCAAACTAGTGAAATATTTGATGAAAAATCGAAATTAATATTTCATAGTATCGCGAATGGTCTTAGTCCCATACAACTTATTTTTATTTGTATAAGCAATTTCTTGAATTTTTTTTAATCTTTAATTTATTGAAAAAAGCGACATCTATAATAAATGTCCCTTTTTGCTTCATATAATATAATACTGTATACTTGAATAATATTAGGCAAAGCAATGAGAGTAATGTAGGTGAATTCCTTGCAAGGACAATAATAATTTTCAAGTGTCACGCCAACTAGTGGATGAAATATGAACTTTATAATACATATTGTTGTTTGAGGTTTATTTAATTAAAAAATCAAAATATAAATTTAATATGAAAATATAATTTCAATATTACAAGTCAATGTGACATTGTTACTTTTAATGCCTAAAATTATAATTGAACCGGGCTTCATTTAAAGCGCTGCCTCTTTGTTTGCTGCGCGATACGTATGTCTACTATGGTAAATTATTACATTTACGTAGTTTCCATGTAGGTATTATTTATTTAAAAAAATACTTCATTTTTAAAATAGTATTAATTTTTTTATAGGGTAACATAATCGTAGGACCTATATTTAAAATCAAATCCGGCTTCACTAGGCTTAAAACACAGATAAATCATCAAGTCATGATGATTGTTTTTTTTAACGTTTATATTTGTTTAAACAAGCATTATGTTGTAAATTAACACCAAAAGTGTTACAAGAACGGAAAAAAAACGATATTTAATATTTTAAATGGATATAAATATAATTAAGCATGTAGATAAATATTACGTGAGAATATTAATGTATTATAAATACGGATGTGATCATGAACTATATGTAATACGTTGACTGGAATTTAGAGGCTTTTTATATCGTATAATAATACCTCGATATACACTACCCCAACTTACGAGAACCTTCAGTTACGCGGTTATTAAATAGGTGAAGAAGATGTAATATCTTTAACTCGTCAAACGACATAATATTAGTTTATTTTTTTAAGCATCCTTCGTCTATAGCTATTAATGTCTTCTATAACAGAAGTTTACAATGAAAACATTCGATCCCTATTGAAAATGTAATATTATTTTATCATTTAGGTATAAGTACCCCGACGAATTCGCGTTGAATTCGACTTCTACGCGATTATAGATCGGTCCCACCTACCGTGTAACTTCGGGATATGACTGTAGTTAGTATAAAGGGCAAACAACCAGTGAGATAAGAGCATTTTATTGTTTTTCCCATAGCAATACTTAGTATAATTGTTACTCAGGTGTGTTACCTGCCCTCCTTCGGTCCAATGACTAATAAGTCTAATAATAATAATTAATGATTCTTTAGTTTTATTTTAATGAGAGTATTAAATTTTTAGGAATAATGACTAGCACAAGTATACTTAGTCTGGCCATAAAAACTGTTACAATAAAAAATAAAAATATATTACATTTGAATTTGTAATTTGGTCATTGTGTTTTCTCATACCATTCTTGAGAAGGTAGTTAAGCCCCTTAATAACACCATGTTCAATAAAAAAGTATGGTCCTTCCAGCAACCGGTCCTTCCAACAACTAGGCGCCGGGTCATAAACCTATTTCTATTTCTATACCTCGGTCCACGCAGGCAGCCATGGTTCAAAGCGAACGTCTCGGACGTCTTCATCAGAGCTGAAGACTGGCTGTCCGCGTCGTCAAGTCCCGATCTTAATACGCTAGATTATGATTTATGGTCAGTTTTAGAGAGTACAGCTGGCTCTAAACGACATTATAATTTGGAGTCCCTAAAGCAATCCATACGATTGGCACTGAAGAATTTCCTCAAAGAAAGAGTGCGTGCTTCTATTGATAACTGGCCTCAACGTTTAAAGGACTGTATTGCAGCTAATGGAGACCACTTCTAATAAGCTTTTTATATTTATAATTATTTTATATTTGTGTATTAAACTAACACACTGCAAAAGTTATAAATGTTATTTGCTATTACAAATATTTTTTTGAATCAGAACTTATGGCTAGACTAGGTGTAATTTATAATTTGGTAGATATAATATCAGGACGTAAAATTGTCAAAATGCACATTGGCGTCACATTTTGTAACAAAGTGTAGATATACCTACTCCATCTAAGGTGTAGATAGTGTTACTATAAAAAAAAGAAAGATTAGTGCGCAGTTGAAACAAACATTTCCTGTTCCACAAAAGATGTCAGACAGTTTTAAAGTAGGTATAGAAAATAAGTTATTATTATGAATATATTTATATGCAGATTACGTATTTTCCTGAATAAATTGCACAGGAAATATCAAAAGTAGAAGCGCTCCACTGTTTAACATGCGGTAACCACTTATTCAACTTCTATAACTTATTTTATTTTATTTTTATTTACATACGTACATAGCCTTCTCGGTTCTCCGATAAATTGCATAGCACTGCAAGAATTATTCAAATCGGATCAATATTTCTTGAGCTGGGCTGCGGGCCGCCTTAGCCCCCCCCCACCTCCCCCACCTGCATCCGACAATGCATGATCGGTATAGTTCTCTCTGCCTATCCTATTACGGTAATGATGTGAGGATACGCTATCCTTTAACCTTTAGATAGGGATTTTATTTAAGAATAACTTTATCATTTCCCTGCCACAAAACATACCTGACATTAATTCTTTATTTCTCTTGGCCTATTTTTCGACTGCTCTCCATAACTTTTACAAATCGTTAACAAATCACGTTCACATAGTGTTTTTTTTACTCCGTCGTCCTTGCGCGTATTATGCGTCCGACTGTATTTCCTACTTCACTATTGAAATCCTACATTTACTTTTACGCATAAAATATTTAAGTTTAAGTACGCAGGTACTTTACAACATTATGAGTAACGAAACTAGTTTGTAAATAAATTCTTATAAAAATAAAAAAAAATATCACGAAATATTGTTCGTGGTTGAATTCCTGCGAAACGGCTTGAGCGATTTTGATGAAATTTACTGTGTTTGGCAAGTCTGAGAATTGGTCGTAAAGTGAGCGCAGCAGATTTGAATAATTCCTGCTACCTATTAGAAGCCTACAAGCACAAATAAATATCTCTGGGGGGCGTGAGTGCTCCTGTGATCCCCAAAGATCCCCATCAGGCTTGAGAGAGAGGCCAGACTAAGAGCAGCTCGATTAAGGAGTCTCGACCCATCATAGGAGGTAAACAAGCAATAGGGGGACCTGATATAAAGTGATCTCCAACGCCCACAGACATCCATAACACCAGGGGTCTAACAGATGCGTTGCCGGCTTTTGAGAGATTAAGAAGCTCTTTACTTGGAGATCCCTAGGTCGTATCGTTCCGGAATTATCGAGGGGATCAGCTGATACCATATCCAATTAATGCGCCGGATGAAATTGCGATTTGTTTTGTTGTTTTAAAAAATAAACATCAAGTACAAGAAAATGTTTAACATTCTTTATATGGAAATATTTCTACACGTTTTTTTCATTTCTACGCTAATATTTGCATAAAAAATAGTAAGTTGCTCTTTGACTCGCTTATTTAAATAATACATAGTTACATGTTAACAGTTGTATAGCATTTTTTTTTAATTTATTTATTTTATTTATTCAAATAAAAAGCAGACCAAAAACCACACTGGTTTGTCTGGAATGTTATTCTAT
Source organism: Calycopis cecrops (assembly GCA_001625245.1). NCBI lineage: Eukaryota > Metazoa > Arthropoda > Insecta > Lepidoptera > Lycaenidae > Calycopis > Calycopis cecrops. The sequence goes on along the minus strand of LUGF01056791.1, from coordinate 471,416 downwards.
AAATATTAGCAAATATCTGTGCATAAATAGTATTAATATAAATGTGAAAGTTTGGATGTTTAGATGGGTGGTTTTTGTTGCTCTATCACGTTAAAAACTTTATTTTTTTTTTATTTAAACTTTAAACTAAGACGTGTGATGCTGCTGCATGCATGCATGTAGTCAAATTGGGCGTGAGTTCAAAATCCTCGTCTTTATGGTGTGAAGTCACTACTATCTTACAGTACCTGACAAATATTTTGTATAGATATTTTGTATAAATATAATTACTATTTGAAGATTATTCGTACGGTCTACTTATTTGAAACGGTCACTTTTGTAGATAATTTGTTAAATTTTGTTGTTCAACTGTCACAACGATTTTCATTTTTGAGATACCTCGACGTGGGCAGGGGTCGGCTCTATAAAATTTTAATAAAGTATGTTGCCTTCCTTCCTCGTCCCTCCTCAATAGATCATTCCTCCTAGTTACATACCGCACTGTTATACCTAAGGGTAGTATAGGGATATGCTCTCTCGCCCTTTATAGATTCTCCATCAGCATTTTAGCCCTTTTATTAACAATATTTCCCAGCCGAGAGAGGTAGCGCCACGCTGCATATTCATATGCAGCTGAATTGGGCTGGTGCGTCCGGGGAAGTACCTCTCTCTCACTTAACATCGACGTGAAGTGACGGCAATTCGAATTGCTGTCGCGTTTCGTTCGGTATGTGAGAGCTCCGGTAAGCCCAAACCCCCCTCCCCCCAACTTCATGGTAGCACGGCCAATTTTAAGATTACCCCAGGAGGGTACTGGCACCCTTGGTGTCGGAGAATCCCTCCCTGGACCTCCAGGCTCAAAGTCACGCCCTGAACCTGGAAGC
>LUGF01056791.1:431194-453086 GCA_001625245.1 Calycopis cecrops | reverse complement strand
AGAAAAGTATTTCTTGCACTATGGAGAAGGTTTTGGTATTTTACCTACTCGTATAAAAAACGGAGGATCTCCGGGTTGTCTTTTTGTTACACATGATTATTTTTATTCCAAGAAATTCATATGAATCATGAGTATTCGCTGAGTATTTTATATAAGACTAGCTGCGCCCCGCGGCTTCGCCCGCGTAAATTTCGATATCGTGGAAAATTATTCCATGGCATCCCTCAGGAACATTTTTTCGGGATAAAAAGTATCCTATGTTATTTCTAATACCTCCAGGAATATGTGTACAAAGTTTCATAATGATCGGTCTAGTAGTTTTGGCGTGAAAGCGTAACAAACAAACTTACATTCACATTTATAATATTAGTAGGGATAATATATATTATTAAATATTCCTATATTAATGTCCTCCTAGCCGATTTCGGCTACGGCGGCCGTCTATACGGACGAGCCATCTGCGCAGGACATAATATTATTGTGCAATAGTGTGCGCGCTGACACAAGTGCACTTTCAATTCACTTATTCTCATATTTCGATGGGACGGCAATCCGACACAACCGGAGAGAAATCAGGCGCACGACCGACGTTCTTCGTTGCACGGTGGTGTCACCATCAGAGTTTGTTTAGTCGGTTCTTCTCAGGACAGGACTAGGGTTGAACCGGTGGTAGATGTAATTTGTGACGTTCAAAAGCATTTTTTAAATTCTATTTTGAATTAAAATATTTACAATTTGTTTTTGATCAACTTCTTGACTCCGGACTGTCATTAAAAATTAAAAAATCCAAATAACAATTTTAACCCGACCCGGGATTCGGAGCCCGGACCTCACGCTTACCACTCGAGCACCAGGCAGTCATTCCGATATTATTACATGTTTGTATTTAAAGGTTGCATTTAATGTAGCCGTGGTGACTACTTAAAAGCAATAAGTACCGCCTTTATTGATTTTTAGTAGCTATTTAGTAGAAGTTAGTTCATTCCTGTGTCCTTTAAAATTGAAACCATGTCAAACGGGAAATACTTAAATAGTTAATGATTTTCGTCACAAATAAAAAAATCTATTCAACTATTATTCCAAGCTATATTTTATTTAATATTAATTTAGCGTCAGTGGAACCTTCAGAAAATTATTTAGCTATTCCTAAATAGGTAATAAACTTTTTGAAGGTTAAGACTAGTATAGTGGAAATATTTCAAACGAAATATAATTTTTTTTATAACTTAGTATTAAGTCTAGGTATAACCTAGGTCAATGTAAAACAGTACAGAAAATGTAAAGCAATGCAATGTTTTGTAAATACCGTATTACGAATTAAAATACCAAAATAAAAAAAATAAAGTGTATAAACTAAAACCATTTTGTGTTTATAATAAAATACTTATAAACACGATCTAAAATCGATGAAACAAGATTTTTAAGAATTTCATAAATATGCATTGTGATTTTCAGAAGATAGCTGTGGTATACTTTGCCAGCCCTAATTCTAACATAATATACAAGTAAAAGTGACACAATCACAACTATTTTCTGAAATCACAATGCATATTTATTCTTAAAAATCTTCTTTCATACATTAAATATGGCTCTAATTTTATAACCTAATTTTATAAGCAACTTTGCATGCTATTGTTAAGTGTAGCGAAACATGTCAACTTCATAATATATAACACCTGCTATGTACCATGCTTTAAGGCAGTAAATATATTATTATTATCATTATACATCGTGATTATCAGTAATCGGGCTCTAGTTTATGATTTTTTTTGTTTGCTTGTTCTACTGCAGTTCAAATTATAAGCTACGGACTTTGTGAATCGGTAGCAAAAGTAAGCAAAAAAGTAAAATGTTGATTATTAAAGTGTCTGGCGTGCCTCAAACTCCGATTTGTTGCAATTAGGTTCCGGAGTTGGATTTTCCAAATTAGTCTATTCTAGGATTCATAGAAAAATAATCTGTAGTCTTTTCTGAGCTCAAAACCATCTACAGAATGCGGTTCTCACGTTTTGCACACTACGCCCTATAGCGCCTCTCCTATAGATACTTCTGTTAAAGGCATTGGAGTTATTAAAGTGGCAACTGCTTGACCCTTCCATACTATAAAAAAATCAGTTTTTAAAATAGGGTACAATTGAGATATCGGGTCACCGCGAGGCAAGCTTCCGACGTCCGCAGACAACAGCGACGCCAGGGGTTTTGGAACAAGAATAGCGAACTGTCTCTCTCCATCACCAAGCGGACTGAAAAGAAATTGGTCGTCGACGATTCGAATCGTCAAATGCGGTCAAAGTCAAAGAGTCAGACAGTTTTAATATTCAACTGTCTGCCTTCACGATGCAACAAGAAATGTAATGGTAATTTTATCTACTAATTTATTACACAGAGCTTAGTCGAATTCCTAGGAGTTAACATTTACCTACTAATGTCACATATCACTCTAATTCACAAGTTCCCAAACTTTTTCGCCTAGCGCCCACTTTGAATATCAGTTTCTTCTTATCGCCCCCTTATTAATTATTACACCTTAAAGACCATAATGTCATTTTCTATGCCCCTCACCGTCCACGCCTAGGTACCCCGCGCTCAACAATTGCATGTTGCACATTAAAAAGTGACCTTACGTGCAGTCGAATTTAATTAAATTACTGAAACTTACCCTTAACTCGCAAAATTTCAATTCTTGTAACTATCGACAGTTATTATAATATACTAACCCAATTCACGACTAACAGCTGTTTCTATATCTTATCTCGTGGCATTTACGGTCTGGAGATAAAATATAGACTCATGACATATTTCGCATGGAATTTATGTCATACTTCTATCTCCATTAGCTAAAAACATGGATTTCGTTTCTTACGGCTCAACAAGGTTAATACTTACATACTTCATGCCTTTTTATCTTATTGTCTTTTTATTTTGCATAATTCCACTTTTTGTTTTGGCCTAAATAGAGGAAAAAAAGAAGATTCTTGATTTCTCGGCGAATGGCGACGACCTTGTTTCTCGATGAATGTGTGGGGTATATGTCACCCGGTGCTGGTGTGGTCGGGCAAGAATATGATACGGAAGCAGGAAGAGCTGGTTAAAGATAGTATAATGGGCACTGTCAGCGCAGGATACAGGGGGGGGGCTTAGGGGGTTAGCAGTCCTATAAGGTTTAAGGGCCTTAAGATCAATTACTTATAAAAGGGCCACACTGCATGCTTGCATGCAGTCGCATTTGGCCGGCTCGACCGGGGAGGTACCTCTCGCTTACACGAGACTGGCGTAAAGTGACAGCTGTGCTGTCGCGTTTCGTGCGGTGTGTAAGTAGCCGGTGGCCCATGGAGGTGGGAGGAGAAAGGATGGCAGCGCATCTATATAGCCTCTATGCGGATGTTTGTGGGCGTCGGTAGTCATAAAAATGGCTCCGGCTGCTCGTTTGCCCTTCTATATCATAAAAAAAGGGCCATTTCTCAACTCCAAGGTCTTCAAGCCTCGGGCCTCACCAGAGCTTAATCCGGCGCTGAGCATCGCTGAGGATATGTCTACACGCGAGACTTAGACGCGGCGTCCGGCGACTTAGTTGCTTTTTATTAGACGCTGTATGCGGCGACTAGACGCGGGGAGCGCACACTTTAAGACGCCAGACGTGGCGACTTAGACGCTAATGTATGTCAAACTAGCTGCGCCCCGCGGTTTCATCCGCGTAAATTTCGATCCCGTGGAAAATCATCCCATGGCATCCCATAGGAACATTTTTCGGGAAAAAAATCCTATGTGTTAATACAAGTTACCCTCTACGTGTGTGCCAAATTTCATGAAAATCGGTTCAGCAGTTTTTGCGTGAAGGAGTAACAAACAAACAAACATACAAACTTTCGCATTTATAATATTAATAGGATTACGTCTAAATGCAGTCGCGAGATCGAAATACTGTCGCACGACTCTACTGCGAGCGGTCGCAGAGTCGCTAAATCGTGCGACTGCATGGATGGAGTCGCAAAGTCGCCACTCTCCGCGTCTAAAAGTCACGTGTCATCCTATCATCGATACAAAGGGCTGGTTTATCAGGTCCCCACTTTTTTCTTCCTTTCTATTATTACTTATTTATATAATACTTAAGAGTTGATCGTCATCTAGCTAAATGACGCTATAGCCACTGAGTCGAAATACCGGTTAGCGTCTAGACAATTGATTTTTGGGTCTATAATAACACGTATAATCATTACCCTTTCCTAGGTTCTCCAGGAAAGATCACTCACACCCTATGATAAGAATCAACTTAGGAGTCTTTTTTATTGGTGACGCAGGGGATACCATGCATATACGTATGGTACCTACTTAGGAGCCCGGGTGGATTCTAGACCTATATCGAACTCGACACTTAGTGAAATACCGACTAAACACCAGCGGGTTGTCTTTAGCCGCTATAATTGGAGGGTACCGGATCCGCAGGCAACAAGGTCCTTCCAGCGACAGGATGGCATCGGCGAAAAGACCAGACTCCTCCTTGGGGGCTGTCCTGCTGCCTCTGAACAGCCCACTACGTCGTCGGAACGATCGTGATCAGGTGCCCATCCTGATCCCTGACCCAGTACACCAAAGGCCACCAATTTGTTCGAATCAGGCGCTGTCCTACAGTCGTCCAACAGACAGAAGTCGTCTCATTCAGAGGTGTGAGCGGTGGACCAACCAGCTGAGCTGCTCTTAGTCTGGCCTGTCCCACCAAGCCCGTCCTGTATGGGTAGCACTGTCTAGCATAGTCTTGGCGACCACAGATGCACTCAAACCTTCCCACCACAACAAGCAGCATCTTCGGGAGGGGTTTACAACTTAAGTAGTCTACGTTGATTTAAAGTTAGATTAAGTTAGATACAATCCAACAATGTGGCTTGCTTGCAAACTCATGGCTGTACATGAAATAGTGTCTTGGCGCAGCATACCACTTACTTTAAATGTGATCTTTTTTTTTTTTTTTTTATGATATAGGAGGGCAAACGAGCAGTCGGAGCCATTTTCATGACTACCGACGCCCACAAACATCTGCATAGAGGCTATACAGATGCGCTGCCGTCCTTTCTCCTCCCACCTCCATGGGCCACCGGCTACTTACACACCGCACGAAACGCGACAGCACACAGCTGTCACTTTACGCCAGTCTCGTGTAAGCGAGAGGTACCTCCCCGGTCGTGCCGGCCCAATTCGACTGCATGCGTGATCTTATTGCAATGAGCATTTTTTACTTATCGTTATAAAGATTTAATATCACACACAAATACCTATACTCTGCTAAACTATGCTAATTGTTTTAACAATTTGTTAAAATTTACAAAGTAGGAAAGATGATGTCAGATAAGTAATGCGAGTTAAAATATCCATTTAAGGCGCGCAGGAGATAGGTAGGTACTCAGAAGTACACGTGTGAGATATAAACGTTATAAAATACTAACTTAAAACTGACTTAAACCGGACTTAAATGTTATAAGCAGTAATGAAGAGGTTGTCGCACTTTTTCTAATTGTCGTAAACCTTGTCGTAACTGGATTTGCATGCTGAGAATAATACATTAATCATTGTGATATCATGATTATTTCAGCGTAATAGTCTGTTAAAAAATCAAAAATATCTATTTGCTAAAATTTAGACAATTGATCCTAAAAGAAGGAAAAGATTTGTTTCAAATAAATAGTTATACCTAGAGTTAGATGATAAAATCTACTAACATTATAAATGCAAAACTTTGTGTCTAAATGTCAATTTTTCGTGCTAGAACTACTGATCTGATTTGATGGAAATTTAACACAGACACAGTGGCAATGGGCTGACACTGAGAACAGATGGCAGATGCGGCAGTACGGTTCTAGTGTGGAGGCTGCATTTAGGAAGACGAAGTTATAGTCAACCGTTCACTTGGTGGGAAGATGTTTTCACTGCAGTAGCTTGTCCAGGATGGACGCGAGTACAAGGAGAACTATCGACATGGCGTTTATAGAAGGGCCTCTGCACAGCAGTGGGCTGATAAAGATAATGATGATGATCATACAGGACAATCTGAAATATCTTAAATATTTTTTTCGTATGGCTTTATGTTTGCCCACTTCAAAGTTTGGCAGTAGCAATATACGCAATCGCTTTCTTATTTAGGCTTATAGTCTCTAGGCCTTATTACATATATCTTAAAAATGTTAATATCTCTAGAAAGTATTGTTTCCCTCTACATATATTTCATTACGTGGTGATAAAACAAACAAAAAATAAAAAAAAATATAGCAATGACGTCCTAATACGAATTTCACTGACGACTTTACCTTAGCCAACATTTACGAAGTTATAGAGTTTTATATGTCTTTAAAACATTCTTCACGTTCACTATCCAAAACGTCCTCGAAAATTCCTTATCAAAATACTTCATATCCAAAGTTTATTTCCTTTAACGATCTTCTCAAACTTGTTAACTGAAGGTTTTACTTTTTCTTTTAGATTGACTTGTATTTTTTTTTATTATGGCAAGAATTTCTTTGCTCTGTGGTTTCATCATCCTCATCATGATCATCATCAGTCGGACGGTGTGCTGGTCATGGGCCTCGCATTAAAGCGCCATGGGTTATGGTGACGAACCACTTGCATCCAGCGGTCCCCGCCACCTTAGTCAAATCGTCAGTCCAGAGGAAGCCGTGCAACACTCCCTATTCCGGCACAGTTTCGCTACTTGAGACCAGAGTCACAGAAATGTGACAGGGGTCAGGGGTTATGGGTTCTAGGAGCAATGTAGTCTGAACAGAACATTTTTGGAACAACAGATGCGTTTACTCTCCAGCCCTCGGCTACCCACCTGTAGTTCATTATACCTGGGTCTCTCTGACATTATACCTGGGGTTCTCAGGATACGATGTCAATAAATGACTTATTAAACTTACAAAGTCTCAATTGAACAGTAAAACAGAACAGTAAAATATACCGATTTCGTGACTGGATCACCAAAATGTTTGGCTACTTCCTGAAGTCCTAGAAAGCTGAAATTCGGTATGTAATCTACGTTTAGTATACAACCAATGCAAAAATCATAAGCTTTTGACTTTCGCCATCCATCCCCTAAAATAGGTGGGTGGAAGTTTGTGTCAGACTTCAAAATGGAAAACGGGTAAATTTCTAAACGGCTGCACCGATTGGGTTGAAATATTATATGAGTATAGATGGTTTCGTGGTTGCACACTGTACAATTGGATCTGTATTATTTAGGTATATCCTACTAATATTATAAATGCGAAAGTTTTTTTGTTTGTTTGTATGTTACTCCTTCACGCAAACACTGCTAAACCGATTTTAATGATTTTCATTTCATGATGATTCAAAATATTCCTATCCCATAGGAATATTTTGAATGCTATGGGATGATTTTCTATTTTCCACGGTATCGAAAATTACGTGGGGCGCAGCTACTATATATATAAAAATATATGTTTATCTGTATGTTCTTCTATATATATAAAACTTTTTCTATTTTCCACGGTATCGAAAATTACGTGGGGCGCAGCTACTATATATATAAAAATATATGTTTATCTGTATGTTCTTCTATATATATAAAACTCAAACGTGACATAGCCAGCTATCAACGCACAGCCCAAACCACTGGACAGATCAAGCTGAAATTTGGCATCCAGGTAGATGTTACGAAGTAGGCATCCGCTAAGAAAGGATTTTTAGAAATTCAACCCCTAAGGGGGTGAAATAGGGTAGTGAAGTTTATATGGATTTCTTAGAAATTAAATGCTGGTAAAATCGCGGGGCACTGCAAGTTCTAGAATAATTAACTGAGCACTTGAGAATGTGTTATCTTTAGTAAAGTTGATCTGCATGCAGAAGCGTCCGGGAAGGTTTCTAAGTTGATACGACCAATTTTCGATCAAGTGGTATAATTTAGCTGCAAAGCAGTGATTGCTGTCTAGTACAGCCTGTACTACCTTACAGAATAACATGATGACTGATCACTTGGTAAAGTGGCAGCAGGTGTTGCATCCTGCTCAGGTCATGGCTGTTTAAATGTGTACCTAAACAAAAATCTTAAATCCATTCACGGTTCTTAGTTTAAGAATAGGCTTGTGTGTTATGATTAGTCCACAGATATAATATATATTACTGTTTTGACTGCTTTGTGGGTCTATAGGAAAGTCACAAAGCAAAACGAAGTGTTTTGGGACTTTTCAGTTACTATTAACAGTCCGAAAGGAGCCGGTCCTGCCCCTACCCAGATAGCTCCTCCCTATTGAGTTCTCTTGCGGAGTCGTCACGGATTCACTTTGCCGCCGTAACCGAAATTCGTCTGTAAGGACATTATTATTATATATCACAATTATTAATGAAATCTTTCACCCTTATCATACACCACAAGAGAGATCAGATACAGCACGTTCAGGCGGTGCTGCGGTGCGCAGCGGTTATCATGGCTGTGACGTCAGCGAATCAAGATATATAGGCGACTGATAGCGGCGCGCGCGCACACTGCGTCGGCAAGGTTCTCGCGCGGGATCGTTCCGGACTTTACTAAAAAAGTCCGCAAGTGTCCGAAGTGTTTGTTACGAAGTTTGTGCTTTTGTAAATCTGTGCTAAATATCAACTTCTGGTGAGTGTTTTGATTGTAATTGTTATGTTATTAATTAAGATTATTATAAAATTTTGTGTAAATAGTAGTAACATAATTGAGATAATCATAAAGTGTTTAAAAAAAAATAAAAAATATGCTGCAAAGTGCAAAACAAATCAATGATTCCTTAAACTATTTAAAAAAAATAATACAAAAAATAGACATTAAAATAGTTAAAAAAATTAAAAAAATGGTATTAAAATAGTTATAATTTAATAATAAATGTTAAATCAATTTTAAAAAAATATATCGAAATAGTTTAGGGGAGGATTTGTTTTGTTCTATTTTTAACGTTGCGACTGTCTGAAAAAAAATGTTTCTTTTTTTGTACGTTCAGGATAAGTGTGATCTCCTCAAAATTAGATATATTTCAGCTTTTGCTCTCATTCCTGTATTTATATGTGCTTAGATTCTAGTATCTTTAGATTCAATCGAACTTAATATTATTAAATATTATTAACTGAACTTTTTACTTTTTCCTTTTGATTTTCTTTTCTCATTTTTCATTTCATGGTAAAATGTGCTGTTCTGAGTCTCTTATTCGCTATTACTATACGAAGGGTATATATGTATATTTGAATGCTATATAACAACGTTTTATAGACTCAAAAATGTGGACCATTTATTTAAAACTAATTAAAATATATATCCAATTAATAACGTTAATGAGATGTAATTTCACGTGATGACTATTTAATGTATGTGACCTTTAGAAACAAATTTTTGCATTTCTAATCAGCAAAGATTTGTCGAATTTATAATTTCGTAAACGTTGCCACAGCGGTCCCTATAAATAAGTTGATATATCAGTATTTTGACCTTTCGCCCTTTGGAATTATAATGTAATATCTATAAATGTGATTTATAGTAAAATAATCAAAAGTCAATGTCAACCGTAAAAAGAATCTGCATCGAGGGTTATCGGTCAGATCTTTGTAAGACTGATTAATATTTTGTAACTGACGATTATTTAGAAATTATTTTACAAACTTGTTAATTTTAATTTTTTTTGTAAAATAATATGGATACTGTGGGAAAGATTTGTATTAGGTACATCCAAGAACAATGACTGAAGTGTGGTGGTTATATATTTGTTTCTTTATTTATTTGTTTGGTTTTCTCCAAACATTGTATTAGGCATTTAAGTTTCGGTCAAAAAATAAATAACTTATTAATATTATTATTATTATTATTATTTTGTTATATAATAAGGCTCGCGATATGCAATATTATTACGTGAAGTACAGTACAGTAATGTAGCGGCAAGCGTAACCTTTCGCTCAACAGAGAATGATTTTTTTTTCTTATTTTATTTATTTATTTAATAATTCATTTACATAAAATAAAACGAACATTCGACATAATTACAAGGTTACAAAATGTTGATAACTAGCAATCCCTGATTATTCCACAATGAAATTTCTTCCAGTACCTACCTACCTAGTACATGATATATGCAATAATAGTGTGTACTTTTAGATACTTAACTATAATTAGTAAAAGTAAGAGGTAGAGCACACTGCATGCTTGCATACAGCCGAATTCGGACGGAACAACCGGGGAGGTATCGGTGTAAAATGACAGTATAACTTTAAGTATCCGGTGGTCCATGGAGGTGGGAGGAGATAGGACGGCAGCGCATCTGTGTCGCAGTCATGAAAAAGACTCCGACTGCTCGTTTGTCCCCCTACACTATAAAAAAAAATATATAATACAAGTAACATTTATTTTGTAACGTGCTTCCATTGTTGGAGACAGGATTAGAGATAACACTTCACATCCTAGCCCCAAGCCAGATAGAATGACCGGTCAGAAAACTTGTAACTATTGGCCCGAATATTGAACAGGGTCTCATAATTTATGGGCACCATAACATAACGGTCCTTTATATAATAAAAACAGTTAGTTGGGCGTCATTATATTATAGATACGCGAATTTGAAAGTAGACTCAACAACTTGATGGTTTACTGATCGAAAGGTCCTGATTTTATTTTAGCAGGGGTACGCAACCGGTCGAATGCTGTGCATAGCCGAGTCGAGTACACAAGCACTTGTATATATTTAATTAACATTAACATACACTAGCTTAAATAAGAGCCCATGGCACTCTTCAGCCCTTCAACTACCTCCATACTAAATATCTCATCGATCCGTTGATCCTATTTGATGTGAAAGAAGGACGAATAAAAAACACTTTCGGATTTTTATTATTAGCATGGATATTTTAAATTCCAAAAATATGTTGGTAACAGGGGTTCGATATAAAGCCGATCTTGTCTTAGGGCAGGGATAGTCAACGCTTGCAACATCTGTCTTAAATCTTTTAAAGAGATACATTACAAGCAATGATAATAGGAATGTTTTGAATGGATTGCCATAAGTTAAATATTTCTGTGTCCTTCCAACTTAATATGACGGACTAACGTACTACTCTCAATTTGTCTCTAGACGTATTTCACGGTAACTTTACATTTAAGTGTATCTTTAAGTTATATTAATGTTAACTTTAAGTTAACAGGAAGAGTATTGCAGCAACTGTGCCGGAACGACCGGGAATGTCTCGCTCATACTACCCCCGTGAAGTGACAGTTACGCTGTCGTGTATTGTGCGGCTTGTGTAGGCGGTGGCTATTGGAGGAGAGGGGGGAAAAGGGAACGCATCTCCATAACAATTACCCAGATGTCCGCGTGCGTCGATGGCTCGTCGATAGTCAAAAAAAGGCGACTGCTTGTTTACCTCCTAATACTAAAAAAAAACCATTTTATTTAGGTGGTAAACACTTAAAAATTAATAATGACCAATGAAGTCATAATATTTATTGACCAAAGCCATATTAAAAGGCACCCAGCTCATTCCAAGCAAATAATTTATCTGTCTATAATGATGAAAAACAAATTGAAATGTCTTCCTATTCCCCCTTTTTCTTCTTCATTCTGATTAAATTCTTTGCGGGTCTCACTCCCAACACAGATTTTAGCTTTTTGATGCGGGCTCCCCGATATCATCCCGAGGTCAGGACACAGGAGTAGCAGTGGTGGGACAAGTCCGTTAAGTTTTTTGACGCACATCGGAGTGGTCACGTCAACAAGTCGGAACAAAAATTTGTAGTTTTTACGTGATATAATAATATCTAACATAATGTCGTCAACTGCCTCTCTCGATATTTCTGAACCGATACGACCTAGGGTCTTAAAGAAAAGAACTTATTCTTCTCAAAGGTCGGCAACACGTCTATTAGACTTCTGGTGTTATGGATGTCTGTGGGCGTTGGTTATCACTTACCATCAAGCGGCCACTCGTTTGTCTCTATGCTATATAAAAATAATAAACCTTCGCATTTATAATAACAGTATGATTTATTAAATGAATCCCTACCAGTCCCCGCCGACCTCAGGCTTGCGAAATACGAAGGTCACGTTCATCGGAGTCACTCGGAGGTCAGTGAATGTGATGGCACAACAACGACGCCTAGATGAAAGAAGCCTTGGGCGAGTGGTTCCGTCGACAGACCCCATTATATCAGACACAAGATTTAATCAATTTAAAGCCTACACAATATATAATACTTAGTGATAAGAGATAGTGTGATTGCGGCCGAATACGACTGGACCTGTATGGTTAAATACTGTATGGGTGATCATCGTCATCCGATCAGCTTGATGACTCTGTAACATTGAATTGTCATCCAATTTATATCAGCCCAACTCTAGTCCAATCGGTTGCTGGAAAATGAGTGAAATTGTACTTGAAAAATTCTATAATACCTAAGAGAATGGTGAAGCTAAAACATTGCATAATTATATTCCAAGTCGTTAAACATTTTGACATTTAAACATTTTAAACAAAACATTCAAAAGACAATAAGATGAAATTCTGTTCACATAATTTATATTTAAAAACGAATCGAACGAATGTTTAATTTATTATGTATGTAGTTTCGCACTTGACATGTTCAAATCACGTCTAAAATGCGACGCATTTCCGATCCCGTTTATCCTATGCAGACTCGTTTTGGACAAAACCGCTTCGGATATAAATCCAGTTTAAAATGTTTAAGTCATAGCGCCTTAAGTTGTTACTTTGTAAAATAATTATGTACAATAATCACACCATATTTCGAATATATGGTGTGATATGATATATGGCCCGTAAGTAGCATGCTACAGAACAAAAATATTATTAATATCTTTTACAAAATCTATGTTGGATACGTGGAATAAATGAATAAATATCTGCGCGGGATAGGAACCTGCAACTCATCATCAAGTTCAACGCCATCCATAATATTACTAAAGGTCACATGATTTGTAATTAATATAACATTGAGTTATTATATCAATATTCTATTTCATCATAAGCGATGTTTTTATACTATATAAAAACATAACATTTTTGTGAGATATTTGATAAGTTCCAAAGTTCATATTGTTATTAAATCGTTAACACAATACATAATCATTTCAAACTGATCAATATTTTATTTTAAAAATGGAAAGCATGAAAAATGTTTTTACTATGAAATTGGTTTCAAATTCTTCTTTTACCGATATTTAATTTTTACCATACATGCGTGATATATTTTATGCCTATATGTTAAATGTGTGTATATTAATTTTGTACAAAATTATAAAAAAGAAGAAAATCTCTAAAAAGAACAGATAATAGTTTTAATATATTAATAATAAGTTTTATCACTTTTTTCATAACCAATTCCCCTTATAGTTTATCTATGAAGTAATTAATTACTACGAGTTTTTTGCACTAATTAATAAATTATGCAAAGTAAGCACATAATGAATGTTAAATATAATTATATGTGTACAAATCGTCGTAAGAAAATAGTGGTTCACACGTGATTGGATTATAGTACCTATATTAAGTTTTCTGTACCTTGGCTGACCCGGCTTGATACACCAGGTTTTTTTTTTAATTATAAATAAAAAAAAAAAAATAAGGGGGCAAACGAGCAGTCGGAGCCATTTTCATGACAACCGACGCCAATAGACATCCGCATGGAGATAAACAGATGCGTTGCTCTCCTTTCTCCTCCAACTTCCAAGAGCCACCGGATACTTACATAACGCACGAAACGCGACAGCACAACTGTCACTTTACACCGGTCTGGTGTAAGCGAGAGGTACATACCTCCCCGGTCGTGCCGGCCCAATTCGGCTGCATGCAAGCATGCAGTGTGGCACTACCTTTCTCTACACTTCATCCGAGTCTTCACAATCAGATTGCCTCTCGGCATCGGCTTCTCCCAGCTCTTTCCATCTAGTCCTGTATAATGCGCTGCGTCACCCGGTAGTAGTAGGTAGTAGGTAGTGTAGTGCTAGGCGCTACAATAGCGCCTAGCACTACACTAGCATAGGAATATAAATTAAATTTTATATTATGGAAACTATTTGAGTGCATAAGTAGTAAAACCTTCGCAACGGATAGGTTTTTAATATGAAAATATATATATTCAAAATGAATATTTAAATAGAATGAATTCGAAGACGTCTGTTTGACAGAGAAAAAATATATTCATTCTGGGACGCGCTTCCATGCGCGGACCATATAGTTAAAAGGATGAAATGATTGTATTAGACAAGTATGTGATATAGTAGTCAAGGCGATAATAATTGTATTAGTTATGATATATTAAATACAATAAATTCGTATGAAGAAGAAAGGTGTTTTCCTACGAGTACGTAGATATAGAAGAGACCCCAACAGACAGATATAGGAAGTATTGCTGCAAGAGCACGCTACGCCCCGAGTAGAAGCCTGCAGACATTACAGTAGTTCTGGGGGGTTTGGTCATACCCTCTCCCAGGAGGACCAGCCGGCTTGAGGAGGAAATTCCGGCTAAAGGCCCGTTCAAACTTTGAGTTAAAGTCCCGATTAGCCTCTCTTTTTTATTTATTTATGTAGGTACTCGTGGAATACGAAGTTCGTTTTCGCAGGTCATTACGGTGTTAATAGCCTGTGAAAGGTTAGAGGTAATTAAGATGCAGCATTTGTGTAGTAATTAAGAGCATACCTAACTATTATATTATTGCTATTTAACACTATAATAATAAAATGTAACACTGACTTTAGCCAGGAGAAACATTTGAGTCAACATAATAATTATATATATTACTATTACTGTCATTATTAATAAATACTATGTGAAGTGAACAGTTTTGTATATAATACATTGTAATAAAACTATTTTTATGGATTTTATCGCGGTTTCTTTAAGTATTTTGCAATCTGGACGTTTCGGAAGCTACACAGCAACCATGGTCAAGTGTGGACTGAGATGACAGATGTCCTGATGTCAATTGCCGTGTGCCCAGGCACTAAGATGTATAATTATTTAGATGTTCCAATTAACTGAAAATGTACTTATTGTATCTAGCAGTCTTAATAATATACATACATCAAATAACCTATCACAGATGGCACAAGTCTTTATGTCTTCTTACACCTTATAAGAACAGCATAGCTAAATGCACTTGATGGCGTAGCTATCGTTACATGTACCAACAATAGTCTGTGGGTGTTACAAATAGCACATAGTCCATTTAATTGTTTCTATAGCTGATTATGACTACCGTTTTAAAACTGCGCGGCCATTTTAATAATGTTATATCGAGTAAAGTGAGAGAGCTATGCAGAGGCATTTCGTGCGGTGTGTAAGTATCCGGTGGTCCATGGAAGAGGGAGGAGGGCAACGCATCTGTACATACCTCTATGAGGACTATAGGCGTCGATATTCACGAAAATGTCTGTGACTTCTTATTTACCCTCCTATACTATAAGAACATAAATATAAACTTCGACTTGAAACTCTTATCATACCAGCCCCGTTTATATGCTTTTATATTTTTTAGGGCAGATTCGTACTTGTCATTCCAAATAAAATAAAAGAAAAATATGTTTATCAAAGTGCTAAAACCTACCCTAAAAGGCCTACCATTGCCTGAAAATTTGACGGCGTGAAAATTAACGCGCAACCTTCACCTGCTCTTTATGTAATTTAGCGATCGATTGAGGTCGACGACACGTCAAATTTGTAGCCCACGGTCAAGGATTTTACACGACAAAGTCCACCTCGCACCTACACACTATGTATACTTCGCAGTACTTCGAGGTATTGATCTGCATTTGACGAGACTTGACACTTTTGGTTTCATAAGAAAATTATACTGAAAGTATTTGTTGTGTCGGAGAAGTTATATTTTACACTTTTGATTTCATGTTTGCAAAAAAATTATATTAAAAATATTTATTTTGTCGGAGAAGTTATATTTTACACTTTTGGTCTCATATTTGTAATGACATAATTAAAAGTATTTGATTTGTCGGAGTAGTTTTATTTTACACTTTTGATTTCATATTTGTAAAGAAATAATTAAAAGTATTTGATTTGTCGGAGAAGTTATATTTTACACTTTGATTTCATATTTGTAAATAAATAATTAGAAGTATTTGATTTGTCGGAGAAGTTATATTTACACTTTTGCTTTCGTATTTGTAAAAAAAGTTATCAAAAGCATTTATTTTGTCAGAGTTGGTTGATACTTTTCCGGGATTGCATTTAGTTATCACTTATCAGTATAGTAGTAGTATCATTAGCCTTGGTTATGTTGCGGGCTCCAAGACAATTTCACTCGGGCTCCCTGAGATCATACCGTAGGGTCGTTGTGGTTGCCGCTGTTTGCCTGGCTTGTGTCCAGGCCGCACAGGTGTAGCAGCGGTGGGAATGAGTGGTAGGACAAGCCTGTTAAAAAATGCATTGGGTGCTAATGAGAAGTGACAGACAAAAGTCAATGATGCTGGTATTAAGGCGTAGAACAGAAAACGGCTAACGATTCTGCTATTTTTCCCAATAAGAGTTTAACTTTTTAATATTTAAAAGTGAACAAAGATATATTATACACCTACATCATTTTCTTTACAATATGTCTAATCTTTTGAGTTTGGCCGTATAGGATTGACTATATTATCATGATAGAGAAATCTATACAGTCTATGCCGTATGAATAGTAAATAGTGGTTCCTAACGACTTTGACATTGAATCGCCAGTCGCCAGCCATCAAGGCATTTCTATTTTGACACAATAAGGCATGACGATTTCTCCCTTTGATGGTCTGTTCCACTGACACCGGTGATCTGCCCGAGTGCTGTGTCGAAGTGCAAACTAGAGAGTGGACATTACCATGTCGTAATGATGATGACGCCATTTTGGTTTTATTGTGCGCTATAAATGCATTATAGACCTGGACAGGGGCTAGCGAACTATTGCGTTTTGGAGATTATTAACTTAGAAATGTTTTAATACTTTTCACACACGTCATGAAAATAGTAGTTTATGCAACTGTCATATAATGAAGGGTATTAAAACACGAGTGTGATTTTTTGAAACGAGCGAACGCGAGTTTCAAAATAGTAACACGAGTGTTTTAATACCCGTGTTATATGCAGTTGCATACACTACTTTATCTTCACTAATGCAATTAATCAATTAATAAAATATTGCGAAACATTAAATTCATGCCTACGTCACAGCGAACTCAACGACAGTAAAATCTAACCAATGAGAGCGCAGCTGCAGCGCGCGCAGGGCCAATCAGGAGCGAGCGCGAGCTGTTAAGGATTTTGACATAAGGCTCTCTCACCACTCACTCTCTCTCTCTCGCTCTCACACAGTGTTATAATGAGATTTTACGATATCGATTTGGATATTATAACATCATGTCAAATTGCTTAAATTGAGTTTTTTGTCGTCTGAGCTATAATAGTAGTTATTATAAGTCAAGTATTGAAAACATAAGTAGAATGTTACAACATTAGTGTAGATAAACACTTTTATTACTTCATCAATATTAATAATGGCTGAAATAGAAGCATACCTCCTATTGCGTTCTTTCCTATTTCAATTGTTAACATAGCAATTGGTTACTGCGAAACCATTTTAGACCTCAAGTTTCAATTTCCAGTTTATTCAGTAATCACGGTTTCTAGACACATAATCTTCATTAACTGTTTTGAAGAGGATGTTAGGCGGGGTAAAGAGGTTTAGTGAGAGGTAATGCCGTGAAAAAGGGAGAGGGGAGAGCACGACTGTGGAGGATTTATTCACATAGGTAATACCGCCGTTTGTAAGCTTCTGGTGGCAACATATCCGTTTAAAAATTATGGAGATGTCAAAGTCGGTATTTACGAAAAGGCTCCAACAGTTCGTTTTCTTCCTTGTAGTAAAAATTTTTTAACGCTAAACAAACACTTTTATTAACCCTAAGGTAATTTTTCGTTTTTAAGTCACTCTTCAATTACTTGTACTGGATACAAGACTTTTGAGACTTTTCTAGACTCACATATAATAATTGGCAATTCAAATAATATGTGCTTATAGTTATAATAATTATAGTTATGGGTATATTTTTTGCTATACGTAAACCACAAAAGATTCTCCATTAAAACTTTTATGGAAATCATAATTAGGAAAACCATAATTAAAAAGCTGTGAATCGAAGGTCGCTCGTAGGTACTTCATATTTGATATCAAAACAAACATACAGAAAGCTCACTACATAATCGGTATTACATAGACCATCATCCAACTACAAAAGAAACTGATTATCTCTTTTTTACTTAGTAAGTACTATGATCTGGTATTAAATTTTAGTAAAACTGCTATTTACAGTGGATAGTTTTGTAAGCGTCTAGGGATAGAGGGAATCATTAATTTATGAGGTACTTAGCTCTCCCCGCCGCGCCGCTTCGTTCTTGTTGAAGCCCTTCAATAAATATCAATGAACATTACCCGTTTTACACTCCTAAAAATGTTTTTTTTTATAAAAAGTATCCTATGTCATTTGCAATACCTCTAGGAATATGTGTACAAAGTTTAATGATGATCGGTTGAGTAATTTTATACGTATTTGAGTATTTAATACCTCTCGCTTACACGATCCCGGCATAAAATAACAGCTGCGTTAATACTTGTCGTTCGGTATGTAAGTAGCCGGTGGCCCGTCGATGGGGGAGCAGGAAGGAAGATATCTGTATAGCCTCTATGCGGATGTCTATGGGCTTCGGTGCTCATGAAAATGGCTGGGAAACTATAAAAAAAATGTAGATTTATACGTTTCCTGCTCCGGCCTTAATTACTTGACGGACGGAATTTTTAACGCGCCAAGAAGTGTCATGAAGTGTCACTAGATCCGTCTTGATAACGCAAAAGAAACTGTGTAGGTAGATACTTATGACTATTTTTAGCAGACGGGTATTTTTTAAATTTAAAGTTGGCTCATTTTATATGATTAATGTTGCAGTTAGTTATACGTGGCCATGATTTACTTATATATGCATTATATATTTTACTGTCCTTCCCTATAAAAACAAACCCAAATGGCTATATAAAAACACGCGTGTCCGAAAAATAACTTGCATAGGTAAAGGGTGGCAATCCAAATATATCGACAAAATTAAAAAATGATATGATGCAATTTAAAAATGTTAATATGTAGGTACATCATTACTGTCATAAATATCAGGAAAACTACCTTCATAATGTACCTATCAAAAATTGTTTGTGTCGTACAAAAATTGTTTGTGTAGTAGGTACTTTTTTATGCGGTTGTACTAATAAATTAAAAATCTGGCACTCGTTGGAACTACGGATAGAAGTGAAAACTTAAAAGTATGTTAAAATGCCGCACCAAGCAAAAAGTGGGGCTACGATAACTAGTGGCAGCTACGTACAGAATGTTTAAACTAATACAACTTATAATGTTCTCCCTATCACTGCTAAAAAGATTTCTTTTAAACATATTCAAATTATCTATATATATAAAACTCAAACGTGACATAGCCATCTATCAACGCACAGCCCAAACCACTGCACTGGACGGATCAAGCTGAAATTTGGCATCCAGGTAGATGTTACGACGTAGGCATCCGCTAAGAAAGGATTTTTAGAAATTCAACCCCTAAGGGGGTGAAATAGGGTGTTGAAGTTTATATGGATTTCTTAGAAATTAACGCGGGTGAAAACGCGGGGCACAGCTAGTTCTTATATAAAAACGGCAATACATCGTCTCTAGAGTACAGAGTCCCACATATCAGCATCATCGTCCTATTACACTTCCTTTGCTATATCCACGTGCATTACTCTGATGTTATAATTATATGAGTATTTTTGAAGTAAGTATTACTCCCCATGTCAAGCTGCACGAGTATAGAAAATCAGTGATTGGGCAAAGCCAATGGAAGTTGTCATTCAAATTCTAAATTCAATTTCGATTTAAGTGAAACTTTTGTATTTATAAAATAAATATCAAATGACATGTGATGTCATTGTAACTACGGTAATGAAGTTGTGTATTAAAGCAATAATTAAGTTTTACTTCATTTGTGTAGACAAAACGCACACTTTTTTATTATATAGGAGGGCAAACGATTAGTCGGAGTCGTTGTCATGACTGTGTATTAAATAACTTATAAAATTAATTTTAAAATTGAAGACTAAAATAAATAATTAAATGTATATAATTAATTTTATATTAAGTACAATGATAATGATATAATTAATTTAATATTATTGTTATAGATTTAATCCTGACTTAGTTATTAAACTACTTGCATTCATGCAAACATTCAATGTGTGAAACATACATGCATGTAGGTATGTATCACACGTAGTCATGATTTTAAGTGTGAGCCAGATAGTAATATAATAGTAGTATATACTGTATACTACTATTATAATACTATCGCTAATGTTATCATGTTTCCATAGAAACTGATCTATATTTTAATAATCTAGAGAAATGATGTAATAAACCACAGATCACCCACCGCGGACAATGTCAGGCTGGTTTAATAGTGTATTCGAGATGAAATTAAAAGGCAACAATGAAAGCCACAGAATCAAGTGTTGTAACACGACACTATAAGCTTAACCGCAAACTATTCTCGTTTCGCAACGCTTACTAAGTTGTCAAGTACATCTAGTTTATTTTAGACTTGTATTTAACGGACTAACTCGGATGTTAGGGTATGACTAACTGTTATATTAGTGTAATTATACAATTGAGAAATCAAAGCTTTTGGATTTAAAAAATTTAACTAAGTTTTAAAAAAGTCACACGTAGAAATATAATGGGAATTAAAGTGAATCAGAATAAAATAATAATTATTAAAAAACAAAAAACCCGACTGCAAAAAATAACCACTTTACTAAAAAGGGAAAAACAAGTTCTATAATTTAGTGTGTAGAGTATACAGTACACCGTACATTATATTTTATTCGATACTTATATAAACAACAGACATATTTTAATGCATTAAAAATATAATTTATACGTTAAAAATTAACGCAGGCGGGACAAACAAATTACTCAAATATTGACAGTAGTTTAATTAGATTTCCACAAAAGGGTTTAATTGATGTTCGACTAATGCTAGATACAGATTGTACTAATTATAGATTTGTTTGTCCCGCCTGCGTTAATTTTTAACGTATTGTGTGTTTGCGTAAAACAGTGGTTCTCAACTGGTGGTCCGCGGACAACTAGTGATCCCTGGAAGCTTCTCAGGTGGTCCGCGAACTATGCCAATAAATAAGTGAAAAGTTAACACAATTTTATCCGAGCGCATCATGTCTTCAACAATATTACCTCCAGAACAATAAAGCAACTGGGTGGTCCGCGGCATAACGAAAATTTTGCCAATGATCCCTGAGGACTAAAAGGTTAAGAACCACTGGCGTAAAGAAATGCCTTCAAATTCAGCAATTAGCAGCTGTGTTTAGCGATCTTTGATCCGATTTAAAGTTTAACTGGTGGAAAAAAATATTGTTGTCTCTGTGCAGCCAAAGTAAGAAATAAGATTTAGCTAACATCAGAGTCGGGGATTGAAAGACTAGGTCTCTCTGGTCATGATCAATCGTTAAGCTAACTATTGTAAACATTCTTAAATCGGGATCCCCTCCCGTCTGCTGGAGAGTGGGAGGTTGGTCTATCGGTATTCCTTTCGACGCCTAATTTAGTCCCATCGCCTGAAGAATGCTCATTATTTGGGTCTCTCTTCGCCAGCAAGGGCGTCCCCAGGAAGGAGCAGGTGGGGCAGCTGCCCCTCCCTAGACCTAAGGCTTATAATACAAGAGTGCTCAAAGGCCGGCAACGCAACTGCAAAACCCCTGGTGTTGCAGATGTCGGTGGGCGTCGGAAAACACCATCATCTCCGTGACCCGACTGCTCGTTTGCCCCCTGTACT
>LUGF01056791.1:405007-421082 GCA_001625245.1 Calycopis cecrops | reverse complement strand
GCCGGCTGCTACAAATCTGAAAAAAAAAATAATATCGAAACGGGTAGCAATATCTCTAGTTATATACTAGCTGCGCCCCGCGGTCTCGATCTTCTTCGATCCCGTGGAAAATAGAAAATCATCCCATGGCATCCCATAGGAACATTTTTTCGGGATGAAAACTATCCTATCTGATAATCCAAGTTATTTCTATCTGTGTGCCAAATTTCATGAAAATCGGTTAGGCAGTTTTTGCGTGAAGGAGTAACAAACAAACAAACATACAAACTTTCGCATTTATTATATTAGTAGGATATAACTATATACTATAGTTATATACTAGTATATAATTACGTACTAGTAATACATTAGGTACAATCTACAGCCGTGAACTTCAAGGTTTACAATTCAAAACATCCTGTGCGAAAATTTTAATTAGGTTAAATTTAATGCAATAATTTATTTATTATAAAATTTACAGTAATAAACTGTTTTTTGTGTAATCATTAATGTTTATTATATAACATCGATAAATCAACTGTTTTTAATTGTGTATATTACATTTTTCCTCTTTATTCACATGTGTTTTCATTAATATTTGAGATTTGCGAGCATTTCAGAAGTGCCTGTATAGTTGTATCTATACATATAATAAATCTGTAGAAGGGTCAATTCTGTACATTGAAAATATTGAAAAAATAAATAGCAGGGGGTGTTACTGGATCGATACCAAACCCAAATATGCGATTAAAAAAATTTTTGTCTGTCTGTCTGTCTGTCTGTATGTTCAGGAATCACGTGAAAACTAACGGTTCGATTTCGATGAAACTTGGTATAATTATACCTTATTATCCTGGGCATAAAATGGGATACTTTTTATCCTGGAAAAATACGTAAAAAAAATAAATCCATCCACGCGAACACCGACACCCGCGCGGACGGAGTCGCGGGCGGAAGCTAGTATATAATATGTGTATTCAGCGCCCGATCCAGACCCCGTAAGGCCATAAGATTATTTTTGTACCTTAAAGGGGCTCCTTTTTAACTTAAGTTCTCCAAATCCCGGGATAAGCTTAATCCGGCGCTGCCTATATATAATATTATATACCGTAGTACTTTACTTTTAGTTATTAATACAATATATTCAATACTAGCTTCCGTCTGCAGCTTCGCCCGCGTGGATTTCGGACTTCAAACATAGAGTTAACTAAGTACATCTATATCTATATCTATACTATATAATAAATCTGTAGATGGGTCAATTCTGTACATTGCTAATATTGAAAAAATAAATAGCAGGGGGTGTTACTGGATCGATACCAAACCCAAATATGCGATGAAAAAAATTTTTGTCTGTCTGTCTGTATGTTCAGGCATCACGTGAAAACTAACGGTTCGATTTCGATGAAACTTGGTATAATTATACCTTATTATCCTAGGCATAAAATGGGATATATTTTGTCCTAGAAAAATAAGTAGAAAAAGAATAAATCCATCCACGCGAAGACCGACGTCCGCGCGGACGGAGTCGCGGGCGGAAGCTAGTTATTATAATAAAACAGTAAAATTCATGTGTCTGTACATTTAATATATTTACGAAAAATTTATTGAGGGCGATGTTAAAATAGTATTAGAATACTTTTCATTGATTTTTAATTTTTTTGTTTGTCTGTTTTGTCCTATTGTCTGTTTTTTACTGTCTGTGACAGATTCGAATGAAAAATGAATCAAAAAATGGTGTATAGATACTAGCCCTGGTCAACATCAAAAACAATTTTTACTGCGGTAAAATCGCTCATTCCTACGGGAAATCGGAATTTCGGCACACTGCACTGCAAGCAAACAATAACAAATCACTTTGATTATTTATTTTTTTTACACTTTGATATGATATTAATATTACTACACTCCGCGAACGAAGTCGCAGGCACCAGCTGGTTATATATATAAACCTTCCTCTTGAATCACTATCTATTAAAAAAAACACCATCAAAATCAAAATTTTAAAGATCCAAGCTTACAGACACACAGACGGCCAAAAGCGACTTTTTTTTATTCTTAGATAATGATTTCCATTTTCCAGTAAATAACAGCATCATTCTGGCACTTTCGTTACAAGGTTTAAAAAAGCGATAATGACGTGAATCTTGTTAGCAACATCATGATATTATATTTAGTCATTTAAGGAGTATGCCAACGAATTTGCAAGTTCAATCGATGGAAATTCCAAGCCAGTTCTATTTAATGGTGTATAATGGGTTATAATGGTCTAATGGTTCTATATAATATACATAATCTCATCCGGTATACGGTTGATAACCTTTAAACATTTTTACAATCCTGCCCTGTAGCCTAATAATTTAAATTTATCCTAATGAGTACAGATATCATGTGTACATTTAAATTTGTAATTCATTAAAATCCAAGGGCAGTTATGGAAATTTGACATGTGGGAAGAAATAACGTTCTTTCAAGTTTTTATAATGGGATATATTGATATTTTTGTGCCTAATCCATATTGATTAGCGAAATACAGTTTTAACAGATATATGAAGGAATAATAGAAAGGTTTATGGTCAATGGTGGGACATGGCAGATGGGTACGATGCATCTCGGTGGTGGTTTAGAAAACAACGAAATTGAACTGATATTATGTTGGCTGGGGGAATATGAGATAAAAGTCGTCATGGTCTTTATAAGAGGTATTATTGTCGAATTCTTGCTAGTACCTACCCAAATAGTAGGTACGCATCTGACTGCTTAAAATCTTATAATTATTATATACATTTTTTCATACTTCTAAGTCCAGAAATCAGTAAATTCCATTAACTTCACCCCTCTATTTCAGTCTTTTAAAGGTTTAATTCTAGAAATCCATTCTTAGTCCTCACTCACTTAAAAGAAACCCTTGTACCAATTTCAAGTTTTTAGATACAGTAGTTTCGGCTATGCGCTGATGTATTAGATATATTAGTCAGACGGTTCGCCTTTTATATATAGAACGCAGCTCCGCGCACTTGGGAGGTCTATTATTCAAATTATGACACGTATTCTTACGATTAATACCCCTCGCAACCTTGCGATACACAATAATATTTCTTCTTCGATACACGCATCACGCGTGTACAAATAAATATTTACAAGTTGTATTGGATATTTGTGTAAACTACAACTTTGTAATAGTGGTGCGAGTAGACATTTCTTACATTATGTATAACTTGTGTCTATAATATGCCTCGTCATAATAGCAGATTTTATGAAATGTCTTTCACTATCAGAGCAATAAAATTATGGAATGCCTTACCACTTCGCACAAAAAAATCTAAAAGTTTATCAATTTTTAAAAATTTAATTAGATCTCACTATCTTGAGCTATGACCCAGTTAGATTCCTTGTGTTATTTACTAGATACGTCTGTGTGTATATATTTTTTGTATGTATATATTTATCTATGTATTTATGTAACATGTAGGTGTATATTACATTCCTATATAAGTATGTGTATATTTTAGACATTAAGTAGTTAATGGCATTGTATTTTGTTTTAAGATGATTTAATTTATACATATCTCTACAGGTTGTCTGGCAGAAATTGCTGCTTAGCAATAAGACCGCCTTTGTGTACGTAAATGTGTTAAATGTTTCATTGTTAGTACCTATTTTCTACTTGTATTGATATATTTGTGTGCACAATAAAGTATATTTCTTCTTTCTTCTTCTTCGTCTTCTTGTGTTTCACATTATTGCCGATACTTTGATTGAATTATACTTTTTACAATAAAACAACTTTTTTTTTGGGGATTTTATCGTGGTTTATTTATTTATTTTACAAGCCTGACGTTTCAGAAGCTTTACAGCAACCATGGCACTGGTTGCTTGCTGTAATGTAGTGATGCGACTCGAGTAGGAATTTACGACTCCCTCGAAGATTGTTCCCTCGCTCGAGTTATACTCGAGTAAAAAAGTCACTCGAGTAAAAATGTAACTCGAGTGACGAGATCACTCGGCGACTCGAGTGTACTCGGCGCGAGGAGTTCACTCGAGTGAACTCGAGTTAACTCGGTCAACTCGGTGCGCCGAGTTCACTCGGTGACTCGAGTGCAAGTTTACTCGAGTAGGATTTTTTTCACCCGAGTACGAGTTTGACAAACTGACTCGAATGACTCGAGTAAAAATATGACTCGACTCGCATCACTACTGTAAAGCTTCTGAAACTTCGGGTTTGTATAATAATAAGTAAATAAACCGCGATAAAATTCGTTAAAGTTATTTTATTGTAATGAGCATATTCGCGTAAACTTAAAACATCATTATGTGCATTATACTTTTGTCTTTCAATAAGATTAATAGTGGTCAACTTTCTGTTAATATATAAGTAATAGGAGGAAATTACGAATCAGGGAAAAAATAGGCCTTGCTTATGAATCTTAATAGCCTATTGTATAGGCAGAGCAGAAAAGAAACTTGCATGCAATTCAATTGGTATTTAAAATTAATAGTCTAGAAACTTCGGCTCACCTTTCTTAAATTTAGTGTAATAGTTTTGATAATCCTTATATTCCAATGCATATGAAGATGGCAAAAAACTGTGTTATAAGTCAATTTTTTTGATAATATTTTATATGTATCCTGTGTAGTAGTCTAGTGGTAAACAAGAATTTATTTTTGTACAAAAATAGTGATTAGGTATAACGTTTAAACCTGTTTAAACGTGAAACATTTTAAATGGTCCTTAGAGGCCTTGGACTCTTCTAGAACGCGTTTAGGAACAAGTATTGTTGACAATTATTATTGTTTGTCACAACGCGTCAAAGTAACTAGTTTATAATTTTACCTTTGTTCATAGTTTAAAACTTTAAGGTAATTTTTTTTCTGCTGTGGCTGCATTTTGAATTACGCATTTCCATAGTTTTTTCCTGTAAAATATCAGTAAGGAAGCAATTTGTACGTTATATTAAACGTAAAATATATAAAATTATAAACTTACCTTCCGGAGGTTACGTTTAAAGAACAATAATACAACTTTACTGCGTAATCGTAAATTTTACGTTTGTTTTAAGTTCTCATTCATAATGACTCATGTTGTTTATTTTTATAGTTACGAAATATTTCTTTTATTTTATTACCATTTTGGGCTCGATGAGAAAATTATGGTCACGGTTACAGATTTGAATGGGTTTCCAAGTGCAACGACTATTGTATAGGGTGCAAATATACTTGCTATGTATGCTGGGTAAACAATATGCATCCCTGCGCTTACAAATAGCGATTTTACTTCGTCCAACACATAGTACCTATTTAAAATACTTTGTATATAATTAAATACTTAACAGTGTTTACTGTTAACACTAAACAATTAAGAGAACCACATTTATCTCATTATTCCTTAGTCCTTGCAGCTTCGCTTTGAAAATAATATATAAAAAGAGACAAGCTATTTCTATATGTAACAAAAGGTAGGGGTCCCAGTAACGGACCCTTGTGGGATACCCATTTAACTTTGGCTCTAATTTCCACGCTAGAAGTCCTTCAGTAATAAAGCGCCTTCCGTGGTTTAACAACATTTTACATCTTAGTGTCATGACATGATAGTTATGAATTAAAAAATATTATTATATTAGCTCTCGAGTTAATAAAATAAACTTAAGTTCAGAACGTAAACCACCAGGCACGCTCCATATAGCATAATGCATACATTATGTAAGCATGCAAATAACAACGAGATGTAAGTATTTAAATATGCGTAGTGACATGTAAGTGTAGCTTCACATAAATCTAAAACAATATGGAAAACTACGCAAATATCACCGGTAGTGTAAATAAGTAACATTTTTGCATAAACTAAGCGAATGCTTAATTCAATGGAAATAAATATTTTACGTTTGTCTGTTTGTCTCGATGATTGGAATGAATTATCTTAAGTTATTAACTGCTTTTGACTTTTTTACATAAATTAATACATAATTTTCGTATATTTACGCGAATGTTGCTGATGGTTATGATTCTTTTAATTCTTTTAACGGATTATATCGCTTTTGATATAAATATCCACCTTTTTTTTATCTTTTTTTTTTTTTTTTATTGTACAAGGGGGCAAAGGAGCAGTCGGAGCCATTTTCATGACTACCGACGCCCATAGACATACGCATACTTTATACACAGATGCATTGCTCCCCTTCCTCCCCCCCTAGCTATGGGCCACTTGTAGAATACGATAGAACCTCCGCAATAAAAAAAATCGTAGTCATAATATACGAGTATAGATAATTTAAATATTTTCCGGATAAGGACCTATTTTAGAAGTAATAACAAAACATACTATTAAATTATATTCAGTAGTTCTTCCGCATAGCTTCCGACAAAACATCTTAATATTTATAAACGAGTAACATTCTACAAGCAAAAAGAATTAACACATCTAGGAGAGACTGGAGTTCTAACTGATTTGTCAAATAATGTATAGACTGTAGAAACATCGCCATCATTCATAGCCATAAGAGGACACGGCAAAAATATGACATCAAAACGATTGACTAGTCAGTGTAAATCTCATGGTAAGGCGTTTGTTCCCGGTAATCTCCGAAAATACTGGACCGATTTTAATGAAACTTCGCACAGATATGTTGCTTTGTTCTATTAGCTGTCTAGCATAGACTGCATTTTATTTCGATTGATGCCCGCGACATCTTTGCATGCAACTCGTGACACGGATATCAGCAGTTTGTGTCTATATAAAATACATGAAAATATTTCGCAGACTTTATGGGCTTATTATGTCGCCTATTGTCTTTTAAATGAGAATAGATTTAGATCGAAATGATAGAATGAAGGTTGCCTAGTGCTGGACGGATTGTCGTATTAAAGGGAAATTGTCGTCATAATCGAAATTACTCCAAACGCTTGATTTACTCTGATGAAGATTTTCAAGTAGAATTTCTGGTTTGAAAGGTAAGCAGAATGTTCTGCAATCTTTAAGACGTAAACACTTAAATTAACTTACTTTTATCAACAGATCGGCGTTTAACGAATTATATCGCAGTTGTAGATATAATTAATTATAACTAGTGCTTATCTAAACATAAACAATCTAAAGATATTCTAGCTTTTGTGTTTGTTTTATTGTATTAAATAATTGTTCATATATTTTTTGTTCTTGACATTTTGTAGTTTGCGATTTAGTGCACTAATGCATTAACTTCAGCGGTGCAGTGGTCTAACCATCTTTAGATGATTAATCAGCGTTTTTTTATCGTATTTTTTATATATTCTTTGTTTCAACAATTGTATAATATCTTCTTTGTTTGTGTTCTTGACATTAAATGTTGCTCATGGCCGTCCATGCTGTGCCTGTAGCTAATAGCACGTCGTGTGTATTCTGCGCCCGTGCCGCTGTCGATGCGCAATAGACGGGCAGAGGATTGACAAAACACGCTGCGACTAATTTCCTTTATTCCCTTCATAGATATAACTGGTTTGTGACTACTGCGGAAATCGCCGTGTAATAAGTATTCTTGATCGCTATAAACAAGAATCTAGCGGTTGGCCATGTGTTAAATTGAGTGCAAAATGTGTTTTACTGCCGTTTTTATGGACAATTTAAAATTGTAATTTGGATTCTATTTAGGGACAGAAAACGGAATGACATTTGGATGTTTGTATAGATTTATGTTTATACTTTAGAAACGGAATAAAGAATAAAATTGGCGAGTATTTAAGGCAAATACCTAAATACCATTGCTCCATTTTGGGGACAAAATGTGAGGTTCATAAGCTAGTGTGAGGTAGTAAGTATATATCTTTGTGTGTGTGTGCATGTCACTGAACTCCTCCTAAACGACTGGATCGATTTTTTTTATTGTGTGTGTTATAGGGGATTTAAGAATAATCTGAATTCACAAATTTGTTGGGCAGGTAGTATGTTATATTTCAAAATATTCATACGGAATGTAAAAAAATATAAGAGCGCCAGAAAATAAGACAGCTTATGTTCAATTATATGTATTTGTTTTTTGTTACATTTAATATTATCATTATCCTACTAATATTTTATATGTGAAAGTTTGTAAGGATGTTTGTTACTCTTTCACACAAAAACTACTGAACGGATTTTCATGAAACTTTACAGTAATATAGCTTTCATATCAGAATAACATAATAAGTTAAAATTTTGAATCATTTTTGAAGTCCTAAATCCAGGCGGGCGAAGCCGTGGGCGGAAGCTAGTTATTACATATAATAATATAATAATAGTCAGTAATAGAACAAATTGTTTCACATCCAAAGAGATAAACATAATAAATAAACAATTCTATAAATATTTTTCAACTTATGAAAAAAATATATGTAAGAACGGACTCCCATAGACTCCAAGTAATCAGTATTCAGACGTTTTGCAGTCTTTTCCTCTAATAACAAATTGATTACCCTCCTAGTGAGCTGTGATCTCGCGTTTCGTGTGTATGTAGCCGGTGAGTCATGGAGGTGGGAGTAGATCCTTTCTTCTCCCACCTCCATGGCTCACCGGCTACCGGGTAGCGTATCTATATAGCCTCTATGCGGATATCTATGGACGTCGGTAGACATGATGAAATGGCTCCGACTGCTCGTTTGCTCCCCTATACCATAAACTCATAAGTGGCATGAAACACTACAGCATTGTCACTTTGCGCCAGTACCTATTATGTGAGTACCTACACTCTTCCTGGTCCTGCCAGCCATCAGCCCAATCCGACTGCAATAAGGCATGGCACTACCTCACATCTCGCCCACATGAGCGCTGCAAACTGACAGCCGTCTCACGTGCGACTTGTGACTTTCCGGCAGCTCACTGGAAGTAGGCTTACCAGACGGTAAGTCTAAAATATCTGGACAATAATTAAATGAAATCGGGATTACGGAAAATGGTACATTTATCCTATTTCTTGGAAAAGTCTGTTTTGTGAGATCTTAAACGAGACTGGCGTAAAGTGACAGCTGTGCTTTCGCGTATCGTGCGGTGTGTAAGTAGACGGTGGCCCATGGAGGTGGGAGGAGAAAGAAGGGCAGCGCGTCTGTATAGCCTCTATGCGGATGTTTGTCGGCGTCGGTAGTCATGAAAATGGCTCCGGCTGCTCGTTTGCCCTCCTCTATCATAAAAAAAATCATTTAATTTTATTGGGAATCGGGACATTACAAAAAAGTAGGGATGATCCTGGCGAATCCCGTCCATTTGGCAACTCTAATTGTAGGAGAGGGAGGAGGAGAACACGTCTGCGCTGTACGCGGATGTCTATGGCTCTCAGTAGTCTTCAAAATCATTCATTTCATTCATTCATTCAAACCATACAGAACGTATGATAGACCGACGTCAAGGCAAAACGTTATAACGACACTCACGTAAATAAAAGAAGAATAATAAAAATAAAGTGCGAGTCGGACTCGCACACCAAGGGTTCTGTACCAACGAAAGGTATGTAGGTGTTTCTGCGGCATTTTTACGCAGAATGCAGCAACGTATAAAGTTTCAACAACGAAGGCCCAATAGTTTCGGAAAAAAATTGCTGTGACATACAGACGGACGGAAGGACGGACGGACAGACAGACGTAATCTATAAGGGTTCAGTATTTTGACATTTGGCTATGGAACCTTAAAAATAACAACTTTTGTTCTTAGTGTGCATCGGCATTGGTCGGTGCGTGTTGAATAATATTAATTAAATAATTTTGCTCGTTCGCACATTCACTGACCTTGAGCGTTCACTTTAACAAAAGATTTACAAACGTTGCACCATCGGTATGTAACTGTTTTTTCATTGTAGATACATATCGCCACCTGCTAAGCGCTAAAGAAAAGTGTTACAAGTAAATTTTCCGGTAAAAAATACCAGATACAGCCGAAATACATAAATAATACATACATTTTATACGAGTATATTTCTCAGTTTTTTTTACAGTGTATATGCAAAGTATTGTTTTATTTAATTGTTTAAATAATATAATATGAAATGTTAAATTCGTTTAAACTTTAATATTTTAAATGCATCTTCATAAGAATCGTTGGTATTTGACTTTGAAAGAAAACTGCATCACGACTGACGCATTTTATTACACGCAAATTTATTGCAAAAGCAAAGAGAACAAATAAAAAAATCTAGAAATTGAACCCCACAAATAACTTGTTACAGCAGTTTGCTCTTAGTCTACAGTCGAGAGTCTAGACCATTGAGTCAGTGTCGTAGTTAATTTTTTACGTCAGTAAATTCCATCTATATTATACGACCTTTATTGAGGACTACAAACATTTCTTAAGAAGTAATTTTCTAGAAGGACTAATTGAAACAATACAAATGACCATAGACAATTGGAGGAAAATATGATTCTGTGTCATCTCCTGATAAAGGATAAAGTAATATTATATTTTCAATAAAACGAAATTTTTAAAAACTTGGTTACATTTTTTAGGAAAATATATTTTTTAATAATATTTAACTAAAAATCGCCTGTGGACGCTAAAAAAAAATTTAGGATGTAATGTAGACATTATAGGTCTTATCCAAATGATACACGTGGTTGTAGTGCACATTAGTTTTGTCCCGTGGCTTTACTCGCGTAAAATCTATTCTAAGGAGAGCGGGTTGAAAAGTGAGCTGTATTTCGCGTTTATAAACTAAATATTTAGCAAACTTAATCCAAATCCGTTCAATGATATTTGCTCGAATTCCATGTACTTTTGTAATTGATAAGAATCATCAGACAACATAGCACAACATGCTGAAAGAGTAATTTTAGACCAAGTTGTACTCTACAAGTTGCACTTTCCATTCAAACATTGCACCAACCTGTACCACTACAAAAATGGTATAAAAATTTACTAATAGCCGAATAATTATTTAATTGATTAATTGGAGTATCCTATTAATATTATAAATGTAAATGTGAGTTTGTTCGTTTCACTTTCACGCCAAAACTACTCAACCGATTATCATGAATCTTTGTACACATATTCCTAGAGGTATTAGAAAAGACATAGGATACCTAATTATTCCTATTAAAAAAATATTTTTTAGAAGGGTCAAAAAATATTATGGCAGATATTGGAATTCTATTTGAATGTAATGTTCATCGATATTTATTGAAGGGCCTGAGCGCGAGTGAAGCCGCGGATCGAAGCTAGTTTACATATATAAAGCGTTGTTCCGTTTTTGTACTTTTATAATCCAAATAGGACGTCACACATTACCAGCACGTCAGTTCATTAGTATACGTTAATATATTAATCACAACAGTATTTCGTGAGTGTTAAATTATTTTGTAAATATTGTTACTTTTTTTTAACGTATCCCACGTATTTGTATGTGTGTTGTTTCATAATATGTGAACATAGTTAAGAATATCAACATTTATTTGCTATCGAAATCTATTGGACATTGACCCAGTGAACTCTGGTTTTAAAACTTGCTAATTTATGATATTATAGTGCAAATTTAATCTGTGGGCGCAGTATTATACTGTATGCTATAAATCGTTTACTTGTCCTTCTACGTGGTGAAATTGTAGTTGATTGCATGGTGAAATAAAAATAGAGCCATGCATTGCAGCTGAATTGGGCTGGTATCGGTACTTTTCGCTCTCATGACACTGCCGTAGTGACATCCATGTCGCGTTTTGTGCGGTTTATGAGTGGCAATGCGATTGCATAATGATCGTTTGTCCCCTTACCTAAGTTAAAAAAACTTACGTCTGTCGCATAATACCGTCATTATTTCGTTAAATTTTAAATATACTTAGATCTCATTTAAGAAACGTCCAGACAACAATACGGTAACAAAACAAATAAATTTTAAATATAATACGCTTTACCTTTTGGTGGAGACTTGGTTTTTATTTCATTTAATATTTTAAAAATGTTATTGAGTCGATCTAACGTTTTGACCATTTCGAATTGCTATTTATTAAAATAGTGGTCAACAATTTGAAGATTATATAAAAACTTTTTATTATTTAACAGGCAACAGCTAATTATTAGGGGTACGTAAATTTCGTTTTTACGAAATAGATGCGATAAAAGCTAAATCTGCATTTTATTTGCGATAAAAGCGAAATTTGAAAATTAAATAATTTCGCACCTTTTTACGTTACGTGCTTTCAAATGCTGATCAGACGCGCTAACAATTATTACGTATATTGGTCGGTCAAAAAACTCCTGTGGATGTACATTGCGAGTTTTAGCTGCATCAAAATCTTGCTACCCTGGATTTGCAAAAGCAGCTGTTCAATGTCTCAATTGCCCTGTCAATAGTGTTGATGCCGAGAGGTAATTTAGTATCTACAACATTGTCGTAACTGATCGCAGGC
Organism: Calycopis cecrops; assembly: GCA_001625245.1. Classification (NCBI taxonomy): domain Eukaryota; kingdom Metazoa; phylum Arthropoda; class Insecta; order Lepidoptera; family Lycaenidae; genus Calycopis; species Calycopis cecrops. Next base: position 408,770 of record LUGF01056791.1, on the reverse strand, counting down.
AAACAATGAAAAATGAAAATGTAGAAATTACAACAATGCTAGCCTTTAATTGAATTTTTAACACTGTATTTTTTTTTGCGAAATAAATGCGAAATTTTCTATTTTGAGTTTTTTTAAATGCGAAATCACGATTTTTTATTTGCGAAATTTACGTACCCCTACTAATTATCCAATATTCTATTGTCTATAGTTTGATAAGAAATGAAAAACTTAAAATCAATTTTATTTAATAATTTCATACTTTTTATTAGGACACGTTTATGGATTTTCTTTCATATGTTGACAGCATTGTTTTTTTTCACTATTACCAGAGTAAATAATTACCGTTTACGTCGTTTAATAAAAAGGGTCGACAAGCAATATAGCGAGAATTAATAATTTGTAATTTAATGTAACAATAATTAAAAATAAAATGTAAGGCTCAAGTAGTTCTGTTTTAACTAAAGATCTAAATAATCAGACAGTTAACATTTCATCATCATCATCAGCAGGAGCACGTCCACTGCTGGACACAGGCCTCCCCAATAGAGCGCCAAAGGTCAAGGTCACGAGCCACTCCGGCCAACTTAATCAACTGGTCGGCCAACCGCGTTGGAGTCAACATTTACAGCGCGTTCACGACCACAGCGCGGCGAATTGCGGCGCGGTGAGCACATCGTCTGTCTCTCTCTCGCTCGCGCGTCGAGTATCGAGTGAAAGAGAGACAGACGATCCCAGACGATCCGCTCACCGCGCCGGTCTCTCTCTCACTTGCGCGTCGAGTATCGAGTGAAAGAGAGACAGACGATCCGCTCACCGCGCTGCAATTCGCACCGCTGTGGTCGTGAACGCGCTGTTATGACACATAAATTTGAACTGCAGTTTTTCACGAAATTTAGGATACCCTTGTTATATTGCATTTCGTCGACCCCCTCCCTCCCCCTTAACGTGTGACGTAATGGATGCTAGTGGCTAGAGACCGTGACGTTTGGCGCTCTATGAGGCCTATGTCCAGGAGTGGGTAGTTGATGTTGATGTTGATGATGATGATGATGATGATGATGATGATGATGATGATAATGATGATGATGATGATGATGATGACGATCTTTTACGACGAGAAAAGTAGATTACTCATTTTTACATATTTTTAAATTTGTTTTGTTTTGTTACAGGTACAATGGATTTATTGAATAAATTGTCAGATGGCTACCACGATGTGATGGAGAACCACAGCGACCAGAGGGTCAAGGACTGGTTCCTCATGTCCTCGCCCTTGCCGACCCTCACAATATGCCTCACCTATGTATTCGTAGTGAAGGTGAGTTAAATACATTTCAACATTTTTATATGACTACATGCTGCGTCCCACGGTTTCACCCACGTAAATTTCGATTCCGTGGAAAATAGAAAATCATCCCATGGTATCCAATAGGAACATTTTTCGGGATAAAAACTATCCTGTGTTAATCCAAGTTACCCTCTATGTGTGTGCCAAATTTCATGAAAATCAGTTCAACAGTTTTTGCGTGAAGGAGTAACAAACAAACAAACATACAAACTTTCGCATTTGTAATATTAATAGGATAAGTTACATGCGTTTCGTGTCCCGTGGAAATATCGAGATGAAAAAATAGACGTTAGCCTATTCTCAGGCCTACCCGATATGCACTCAGAATATCATGAGAATCGTGCGAGCCGTTTCGGAGGAGTACATATAAAATTGTGACACGAGAAATTAATATAAAAGGTAGAGGCTCTCAATTTCTTCATTCCCGTATCCGGATGGGGCGGTCAGACACGACCTGATGGAAATTAAACACGTTATTTTCGGGGTTGTAACTTTCTAACTTTCCGAACCCAAACATTTATTAGAAATTTCAAAATTCTAATAACACGTTTTCTCTGCTCGGGACAGAATCGCGGGATCTGTGCTTAAATTTACCTATTCTGCAAATCACACACAAATTTAGTAAGAGGTAGTGCCACACTGCATGCTTGCATGCAGTCGAATTGGGTCGGCACGGCCGGGGAGGTACCTCTCGCTTACTCGAGACTGGCGTAAAGTGACAGCTATGCTGTCGCGTTTCGTGCGGTGTGTAAGTAGCCGGTGGCCCATGGAGGTGGGAGGAGAAAGGAGGGCAGCGCATCTGTATAGCCTCTATGCGGATGTTTGTGGGCATCGGTAGTCATGAAAATGGCTCCGGCTGCTCGTTTGCCCTCATATATCATAAAAAAAAAATAAAAAATACACTTACTTGACTTCTTGGAAGGTCAAGTCCGCAGTCCTACCAATAGGTGAAATATATGTGAATATGTATGAAGCGAAAACGCGTGGGCTTAGTTATGGTAATAGAAATAGAATAGAATAGAAATAATTTTATTCAATGCTCCATTAAATAAACACATTAAATAACAACATGAAATAAAATAAAAGAAAAAAAAATTAAAACTAAAACAGAGAAGAATGTTGCATGTTCATGCACAGTGATGCAATGTGAGGAGCACTGAAAAAGGATGTCGGTCTCCTTACCATTCATCCTGGGAGTATGTTCCATCACATAAATTTAGATGTAATTTTGAGGCAATGATCAGATCAGGTTCTGATTGTATAAATTTGCTTATGATCAAATCTTCCAAACTTATTTTAAAACTGTGGACGGAAGCAACAAGGCAGGGAGAATCAATACCAAGTAAGATTACAGGTCTGTCTTGCTTCCATAACTTTTATTACTGTCTCCATAGAGTCACTAAAAATTGATATAAATAGCATTTTCAATTTTATATCGATTACGTAGGGGTCTATTAATATAGATGCTATATTTAAAAAAGTATGAAGTGCGAGTTGTCAATAACACCAACTTATTGACTACACACATATAACAATCCTAAGCAAAGAGATACGTACATAAATAAACCTCAATGGTTTATAAACATTGAGGTGGCTATAACGTAAGTAGTGTAAGGGCTGTCACACACTAAGCAGATACGATAAGATTTGATCTGCGTATAAAACCATCTTTCATTCATGCCTGTGTCTACATATACTTGACGATAAAATATAAGTTACATGCGTAGTGTGCGGTGCTCCTTGAGTTTAGTACCTATAGAGAGCGATATTAACAGATTTGCGCTCAGATAGGGTCAATTCACACCAAAAGCGCGGCGAAGCGCAGCGAAGCGGAGCGCACTTTCAGTGTCATATAAATTTAAACTTTCATTCATTACTGTAGTACTTATTACCGAATTCTCGCGACTTCCGCGCGGATTCCAGCGACTTCTCGCGCAGTCGCAGGAATCCGCGCGTCTCGTTCGAGTTTCTCATGCGATAATAAGTATTATAGTAATTATTATAAAGTTGAAATTCATATGAGACATAAACTGCGCTTCGCCGCGCTTTTGATGTGAATTGACCCATACAGATATCTTACCGCATCTGCATAGTGTGAGACAGACTTAAGACGTCTTCTAGAATGCTCAGAATGTGAGCTAACGACAAGAGTTATAATTAGTCGGAACTGAGGCGTTGACCGCGTGGTATATGTTTTTCTTTACTTTGTTTCGCATTAACTTTTGCCCACGGCTACGTCCGCAACGAACCAGCCAGTTTTTCACGATTTGATGTTCTACCCATTCCGGATCTCAATATTGTATTAGTTATCTGAATCCGTTTAGTAGTTTTAACCGAAAGAGTAACAAACTACCGTAGCCGAATTGGGCTGTGTTGTCGCGTTTCGTGAGGGGTGATAGTAGCCGGTGTTCCATGGAGGGGGGGGGGGGGGGG
>LUGF01056791.1:394179-404988 GCA_001625245.1 Calycopis cecrops | reverse complement strand
GACGAAGGAGAGCAACGCATATTTATATAATACCTATGCTGATGTCTCTGGTGGTCGGTAGTCTTGCAAATGGCTCCGACTGCTCGCTTCACCGCTTTACCCGATTATACAATAAAAAAATCTAGTCTCGCCAACAATGTAAGATTTTCAATGAGTCAACCTTCAGGGTTTACCTTATAACTAGGTTTGTCATACAACTAGAAAACCTTAGATTTTCAACAAACAAGGTCAATAATTTCATAATCATCCTGCTCGATTATACTGGACCTTGGCGAATATTGAATTGTCCTCATAGTTTTCCGAGAAAAAAATTTAAACACACTTTTTTATGGTCTATTGAGCCCTAAGGGGTTGAAGGAGGGGAGGAACCGTACTATAAATTACATGGCGATACGGATTCAAACGTCGAAGGTAAAAGATAGACAGACTCGCAGACAGAATATGGACTGATAGACAGTGAGGTATCGCTTACACGAGACCGGCGTAAAGTGACAGCTGTGCTATACGTCTGGTGCGGTGTATAAGTGGCCGGTGGCCCATGAAGGTGGGAGAGGAAAGGGGGGCAATCTGTTTAACCTAAAGTGATCCGTTTAAAGCGCGAAAGGTAAACGGCGAAAAAAGAACGAACTCGAGAAAGAATCTAGTCTAACAAGAAAATTATCATTTACAATGTTTAAAGTAATTAGCATCTAAATGACATAAATGAGTCATTCAGATGCTAATAACACTCCTGTGTAAATGAAATATTAAAATCATTCTAGCATCGTACTTTATCGTTATTAACATCTGGTTGCTATATTATTGGAGTAACTACCGCGCTATTTGTTATATAACTATGACTGCCTCGTGGTCTAGTGGTAAGCGTGTTCAACCACAGACATGAGGTCCCGGGCTCGAATCCCGGGTCGGACCGAAAATTGTTATTGGGATTTTCAATTTCTAATAACAGTCCGGAGTCAGGAAGTTGGCGGTGTTACACCCCCGTACCTCGGAGAACACGTTAAGCCGTAGGTCCTGCGCCTGATTTCTCACCGGTCGTGTCGGATTGCCGTCCCATCGGAATATGAGAATAAGGGAATAGAGAGTGCACTTGTGTCTGCGCGCACACTTGTGCACTATATTATGTCCTGCGCAGATGGCTCGTCTACATAGACGGCCGCCATAGCCGAAATCGGCTAGGATGACATTATTAATAACTATGTGTAACTCAAAAGTAAAACTCGTGAACAAAAAGCGTTGTTAGATTTTTTCAATTGTTTTTTTTAATTTTCCCAGACATTTATTTTTTATTGATTCAATCGTAACAAAATTTCTTACGACACTATCTATACTCATAAACAATAAAATCCGTGTCTGTACTTTGTACATTGAATATATTTACGAAAAACTAATTGAGAGCGATGTTAAAATATATTTAGAACACTTTTCAATGTTTTTTTTAATTTTTTGTCTGTCTGTTTGTCTGGTTTTTGTTAGTCTGGGCTAGTCTCCGAAACTACTGGACGGATTCGAGTGAATCTTTTTGTGGTGTATAGATACTAAGCATGGTCAACATCTAGCGAATATTATATATTTATGTAATGAAATTGCTAAGTATTTTGTTTTTAACTAAAATTAATGTAAGCGGGTTTTTAATAGTTTAAACTATATTTGACATTAGTTTACTTCTTCGCAGGCGGTATGAAAAATATATTTGTTAAAAATGAACAGTAACATTTAGAAAAACTTTTGACTTTGCTTGAGAGGACCGTCGAAGGATCTTCCAGTCTCTTTTAGAGGGAAACTCTGTGCTAAGTCCGACATAGCCTTCCCTTCCACCCGGGCCAGACTACATGCTCCAACTGGTCCCATCGGTGACTACAGAGATATTCTTATCTCTTGGGTGTAGGTGCTATTAAAGCTTATCAGGTTTACGGCGCAAAGCTGCGTTTCTTGGCATCCATACTAATATTAAAAATGCGAAAATGTGTTTGTTTCTTTGTCCTTCTTTCACATCAAATCGGATCAACGGATCAATGTGATATTTAGTAGGTATGTAGATAGTTGAAGAACTGATGCGTGCCATATGCAATTTTTTTCCACCAAGCGAACAAAGCCGCGGGAAACAGCTAGTATTATATAAGGATCTTAGGATATAAATAAATAATAAATATCTGTGGACTTTGCACACTACGTTAGCCTAGCCCCGTGCTAAGTACCGTAAGGACTTGTGTTACGGGTAGGTACTAGACAACGAAATATATATTTAATATGTTTTATAAATTTAACAAATTTTATATATTTAAGATTTTTATTATACAAATACATATACTTAATAACATCCATGAGCAAGGCAGGATTCGAACCCGCGACCCCTGGCGCAACATGCTCCGCTTATCCGAGCGCGCCAGCCTGGTTGTCAAATAATACAATACACAAAATACAATAAATAGTCAAATAGTACAATAAATAATCTGAATTTTTTTTGATTTGATGTCCTTCTGGTTGTCAAATAATACAATACACAAAATACAATAAATAGTCAAATAGTACAATAAATAATATGAAATTTTTTGGTTGTCAAATAATACAATACACAAAATACAATAAATAGTCAAATAGTACAATAAATAATATGATTTTTTTTTGATTTGATGTCCTTTAAACATCCATGAGCAAGGCAGGATTCGAACCCGCGACCCCTGGCGCAACATGCTCCGCTTATCCGAGCGCGCCAGCCTGGTTGTCAAATAATACAATACACAAAATACAATAAATAGTCAAATAGTACAATAAATAATATGAATTTTTTTTGATTTGATGTCCTATTATTTAGTTTATTATTTGTTTTTTGTTTTTATTTCTAATTATATTCCTGTATTGTCTAGATTTTATATGTATATCTAATTGTGTAGTTGCTTTGTTCTGCATAAACTCTATCAACCTTATTAATAAACATAGATTAACTTTATTCCAAGTGTTAAGCTGTTGGTCAAATTCCATATTAACAAACACATAAACAATAAGGAATTTGACCAATTCTAGTTTAATACTTGGAGTAAAGTTAATTTATGTTTATTAATCAGATAAGTAGGGTTGCCAACCGTACTATAATATATAGTATTGTAATGTCAGGTCTGTGTACTATATACTGTTGAAGGAATATATAGGACGCAAAAATATTATATTTTCAAGACTGAAATATTTATATTGCAAATAGCAAAAAATGCTCAATGCCTCAATGAGCTATTTTTTTAGTTAAACATGGCTCGCCGACACATTCTAAACTCTAGAGTACTGTATTTCATTGAAGTATATTTCTTTAATACATATTTTTAAAAATACTACTTATGTTTCGCCGAAGAAATATTGGCAACCCTACTGTTAAGGTATAAAGTCTGTCTGAATAACTTATATTCTATTCTATTATTTTCTATATGCTATAATTAAAAAAATGTATCTTATTTGCAGTTTTTGGGACCAAAATTAATGGAGAACAGAAAACCTTTCGATCTGCAAAAAGTGTTGATATGGTACAACCTGTTCCAAGTCATCTTCAGCTGTTGGCTGTTTTATGAGGTGAGTAGACATTTAGTATTTATATATTTTATACTGCATGCATATGCTCTGCATACGAGCAGTCGGTGCTGACTATTTGACTGCCGATGCCTATAGTCTACCTACACGCATAGACGGAGGTACTTACTGGTTCCGATATATTCTGCTGCAATGAAACTAGGGACTGCCTTTTACAGACTTAAATATTGAAACCGAAACCTTTGAAATAGACACAATTTTTGAATAAGAGGCGAATGAGCAGTCGAAACTCTTGCTATCACCAGCACGCGACTTTCGGCGTCCTCGTACATTCGTGCAACAGGATCACACAATGCACAAAACCTGACAGCACATACGTCATATCAGTAGAATATAAGCCTGCCCAATTCGGCTGCAACGTATGTTGATTTGGAATTGGCAAATTTTAAGAAAGAAGGGGATAAATTGTTCTTGGTAATGTGACGATAGCTGCTTATTAAAATGGGTAAAGAGAGCGCGTATGTAGAGAAAAATAAATAGGGAAAAAAAGTCCGAAAGTTTATTATACATGATATATGTATAAACTTATTATAATAATATCTGTGGACAGCTTACACTACGTTAACCTAGTCCCGTGCTAAGTACCATAGGGACTTGGGTTACGTGTACAGTCACCAGCAATAATATGTATACCTACACTTTAGGACCCTGTCAAAATTACTTTTTTTGACAAGTCAAAGCAATAATATGGAATTTCAAAAATACAAATTATGACAAGGTACTCAAGTGTATACATACTATTGCTCGTGACTGTACAAAACAAAGAAAATATATTTTAAGATTTTTTAAGATATAAACAGGTATGCACATATAATACATAGATAAACATCCAAGACCTGGTCGGGATTCAAACCCACGATCGAAACTTGCGCCAGGTTTAAACGTCAAGTTTTGCGGCAGACGCATTGGTAACATTCAACTTGTTCCACAGAGCGTACTCAGCGGATGGTTCACGACGTACAGCTTCCGGTGCCAGCCCGTGGACTACTCGAGGAGCCCTCAAGCCATGCGGGTGAGACATTTTATTGAGTTTCTTTCGCCGGTTCTTCTAAGGCCAAGGCTAGTGCTGAGTAGTACCGACATTAAATTGAAATTCAAAATGGATTTTTTATAATTGATTTTCGAAAGAAAAAGGAAACACTTTTACTTTATTTTATTTCAATTCATTTATGTACGAAGTGTATTTAAACATCATTATCATCTAGATGTTTGCTAAAAGCGCAATAATAATTAATCGACTAAGACGATTCAAAAATAACTGCACTTTTAAATGAAATAACAATTAATCATTAGAATGTTGTTATATTTATAACTAGATCTATTATTATAAAGAGGCAAGTCGCTTCATTATGGTGACTGCTGATACCCATAGACATCACACGAGTCTTTCCGTCCTTCTCTCCAATGGGCGATCGGAAAACTCACAAATCGCAACAGACACGACTCGCACCATACGCCGGTCTCGTGTAAGCGAGAGGTACCTCCCCGGTCGACCAATTCGGGTACATGCATGCATGAAGTGCAGCATTACCTCTTCCTAAACATCCCTTTCAATATCATTTCATTTTTCAACTAAAAAAAAAAACTTCAAATAAATTGGTACTATTTTCTATCTTTATCTGTAGAACAGTACAATTTACATACTCGTGCTAACTTGTAGGTCGTATATCGTAGTTTTATGGTTATGGTTATTCAATCTACCCACTGCCCACTCACTGTGATATGTTTACGATACGATTAAATTGAAATTATTCAGACAGGAAATTAATGACTTGAAAATTCTATTGTCCGCATTTTAGCCGCATTTGCCTGTAATAAATATAAATTACTAGCTTTAACCCGCGTCTTCGCTCGCGTTGAAACTCTTTAATAAATATAAATGAACATTCCTACATAGTACATTCAAATATTTTTAGACCCTTCTAAATTTTATTTTTCAATAAAAAGTTTTCTGTCATTTCTAATTGTATACTAGGTTTCATGGTGATCATTTAAGTGGTTTTGGCGTGAAAGTGTAACAAACTTCCAAACATATTTATAATATTAGTAGGATAATCCAAGAAAGGAAAATCCAGAACATAATGTACAAAATGCTATAAGCAAATTATCGGTAAAGTATTACGTACTACGTGCTAAATTAAAATATCACTTTTTGTGGATTTGTATTCTGTTATAATTAATTAAATTCAATTCCTAAACTCAACAGCGTCTTATCTTCACGTCCACAGTATTAATTCAGGTCCGAAAATAATTAGCTATTCCAAAAATTATGTTGATTACAGCCAATTATGATGCTTGCGAACTTGATAAGGACAAGATTAAACTACAAAATTTGGATTTTAAGCTACAAAAATAACGAGAGAATTAAATTGTGTCTGTGGCAACATGGTGGCAATGGCATGCCAAAATCTTTTTAATATAAATTGGTATTCACTTTCAAAGAATTGATTTCCTTTGTAGTTTACAAATACAAATACAAATCGGTTGTCTGTATCGGGCGCACTTTCCTCCTTGTTTGCAAGAGAGAAAATATACTATTTCCTCCTACCACGAAAAAGGTTTACACTTTCGCGTCTGAGCAGCGGGAATAAAATGTTAGTTCCCCGGTCTGGAGGAAAGTACTGCATTCTTCTAGAGAGGAAAGCACAACGACTCTTCAAGCGTGTAGCCTTTAGAACTATATGTTAACAAATGTAGTACTTTCCTCTCTTATGGCATTGTACTATTGACAGCACGTTCAAACCTATTTCTTTCGGAGTATTTCATCTATGAACAAAACCATTATTATTTTTGTTTTGTTTATAGATGAAGTAACTAAAGAATAGTATAAAATGTGGTTTAATCGTTTTGTTTTTCCAGACTGTTGCCGGATGTTGGTGGTACTACTTCTCGAAGTTCACCGAGTTCTTCGACACGGTACGTCAGTTATATCATTATTATTTATTCATGAAATTATGTATTCATTATATTCAAGTATTTAATTAATTATAATACTTCTTAAAATCCCTTCCATATCCGTTGTAAATATGTATTTTGACAAATTTAAAGGAATTTGACCCAGTGTAGATTATATTTTTATTTATTTACTGTAACTTAGCAATATCATATCCTCGAAACAAAAATGTATGTTACTTGATTTTCGTCTATCGCTAAAAGGATGTTCTAAGAAGTACGACAGAACTTTTAACTTATGCCTTTCTCGTCATGGTTGATAAACCGCATAGTATATGTAAATGTTACATATTCATACATTAGAAGAAGAATACCGGTGACATTCTGGAGATGACAGATTATGCCTAAGATAATATATCTCCTATACGATATCTGCAGCTTTCTCCTCACAGTGATATACTAGGATCTGCTACGAGACATCCATGTCCGTCAGGTCATTGATCCCTCTCTCAGTCTCCGTTCTATGGCTGATCATAAACTACTGCATACAACAGTAAATGGTGTTTATGTATTAAATGATGCAAGCAAAAAATATGTCAGCGTTGTGTAGCAAGTTGAATAGCGAAGGATTTACGAATAGTGCAAACGTATCTTCAAAGTTAGGACGAGGAAAAAGTATATGTTGCATTTATTATTAAACAAGTTTCATTACATGACTTTAGTCTTTAATATAATATATATACAGAGCTAGTTTTTGGTCACCGACCAAATTTAAAAATAAAGAAGTAAACATCATTCCAAGGGTGTGTTTTAAAAAAAATTGTATATATTGTAATTTTGTTAAATAAAAATCGATTTGAAATGGTCCTTAAAATACATGGATCGTTGTTCATACACGAAATGTATCGACTTCAAGGTCAAGGACGCTGGGCTTCGCGACACGCGAGCTATATACCACGTGGTGACGAAGAAATATGTTTATAACATGGGACAAAGTAATTGTATCTAATTACTTTTTTATTTTCTTTATTTCATAAATCGAAAGTATTATTGATTCGGAACCAAACCTGAAAATTTGGCCGGAGACCAAAAACTAACCTGTATAGTTGAAAAAACATCAAGTTGGTCAATCAGTATTGGTATCTAATCCGAAAAAAATTTAATATCAGCAAGAAGAAGGATGAAGGAGGGCGATGCATCTGTTTAACCTCTAGGCGGGGATGTTTATGGGCGTAGTTGTCATGAAAATGGCTCCAACTGCTCGTTTGCTCCCCTATACTGTAAAAAAAAATAATTTAAGCGTTTATCGCCTCGTTAAGGTAAACAGTTAATTTTTTTCTTATTCCGCATTACACTTGTTTAGGTGAGCACCGGCTGCGCTCATAGGTCGCCTCTGCTGGTTATTAAATGTATCTCGAGCATTTCAATTAAATAAAGAAGTTCGTCTCATAAAATAATCGTGACTCACATAATCACACCTTCTTTTGTGTAATATAAATTTTGTGATATTTTTTGTGCAATAAAATACTCGTATCTGAGGAACGAAACAAAAATTCGGAGTGACGAAGATGTCCTTATATAATATTATTATCTTATCACTCCACGTGTCCGCGTGTTATCCTCGTTACAAATCAAGATTGTCCGTCTCTTGGTCATATTAGCTGCGCTCCGCGGTTTCACCTGCGTAAGTTTCGATCCTATGGAAATATCGATCAAAAATAGATGTTGTTCGATTCTCAGATCAACCAGATAAATACACAAAATTTCATGAGAATCGGTCTGCCGTTTCAGAGGAGTATGGTAATGAACGTTGTGACACGAGAACTTTATACAAGGTCGATAAAAACGAGAGGCATGGCAGGCAAATTAAACCACAAAAAACTTTTTTTTTATTTGGGGAATCAGGGGAATGCCTTTAAGCACGCTACCCAAGAGCCCGGGTGGCTCAACCGGGTACAGTGTCGGGCTCGACAACTGGGTTGCCCCTACTAACTAAACCCCTGCGGGTGCCTTCAGCCGCTATGATTGGAGAGCCCCGGATCTGAAAGCAACAGGGCGCCTCCAGCGACAGGCTGGCCTCGGTGAAAAGGCCAGACTCTTCCTCCTTAGGGACTGTCCGGATGCCTTTGAAAAGTTCCTAACTCCACGTTGGAACCGTGCAATAGGGTCAGGTTCCCATCCTAGCCCCTGGTCCCAATGCTCCAACGGAGCACACCACGCCGGTAGTCTGAATCCACGCCGACATCTGCTGATTCAGAGGGACGGGTGGAGGACCGCCGGCATTGGCTGGTCCCCTCCGCTGGGCGGCGGACCAGCCATTAAACGGCCGCAGAGGACAGGGAGGACGGCAACGATACACCGCATCTCCTCTTCCTCTGCGGCCCCACCGCCAACGCAACAGACGGTGCGCCCCCGTTCGGTCGCGGGAGATAGGGTGCACGGCAACGACACACCGAGACACCTCTCCTCCCGCGACCCCTCCTCCATGGACGCATCCAGAGCGGGCCCCAGCGAAGCCCACCCGACGCGTCCCCACCTTGGATCGCTCTTGGTTCACCGTAGTTGTCCAAACCACGGCTACTAAGCCCCCTCACCAACAAGGTGGAGATCCGTCGAGGGTGAAAAAACCACATACACCTACTATAAGTTCCTACAGTTAAACCGAATCTATTAAATACAGTTTACGACAAGTATACGAAAATACTTTTTTCAAACAAGTTAAATAGCGAAAAAATGTAATTATGCTTTGTACCGGGACTACAGCGAGCACGGGGTGAATGACCCCGGCCACATGCGACGATCAGCTGCGATACAAAATTCCTAATTAAACTAAACTATTGCTTCGATTGATCTGATTTTTGTTGTGTCGCCTGGAAATGGTACACTAAATATGTGGTTTCATTTAATGTCTCTCGCTTTTATCAACCTTGTATAATGACTATCTATTTGCCATATTGCTTTTTGTTTCGTTATCAAAATTTATTTGATTTAAGCCTAAACCTGCAGTGGCAAAAGTTTATTGGGTAGTTATTTATAAGGCAAGGTTTTTTTGTGCCAGAACTAATAATTATGTTTACGTAAATACAATAATGAAAATAGGCGCATAGAAATATGTAGCGGAGAGTAGGAATATGCAGATATATGAAGAAATGTGGTGGGGTTCAACACTATGTACATAGGAACAACACTACGTATAGGTATGTGTAGGAATGTGTGCGTAAGAATATGTAGAGGTGTCTAGAAGGTAAATAAGTAAAATATAGAGTAAAATATGTTTACATTCATATAAACAATGACGTAAATGTATGCTAAGTTATTTTATTCACCCAATGACCTATTAACTTAACATAATTATATTTTACCAACAAACAATTGACGTGCGTAAAAAGTGTAGGAATGCGTAAACTTATGTAAGTAATTAGCATACCTATAAGTCATGTCAAGTCAACATGAAGTCGTGAAGGCCAATTCGGCTGCATACAGACAGTGTGGCACTACCTCTACAAATAAATAAATATTATAAAAATAATACAAATTTGTTTGTGGTAAGAAGATACTTTGTATGTTAATTTAGCGAAAATTAACACACATAGTTCGATTATCACAATGTTGAGATGTCCGATTTCAAAAACCAGTTTGATACTTTAACCTTCTATGACAGTGTGGATTCGCGATAAAAATAATATCTAATAAAACTATTTTCGTTTATCTTGGTGTTCATGCAGTGAACCGAATAATGATTGATAATTATCATTTGGTAAGAGGGAGTGCAGCTGTGCTCTCGCTTACACAATACCGGTGTAAAGTGACAGCTGTGCTGTCGCGTTCCATGCGACGTGTAAGTTGTCGGTGCTCCATGCCGGGGGGAAGAAGGGCAACTCATCGGTATAAATTTTATGCGGATGTCTATGGGTGTCGGTAGTCATGAAAATGTACCGTAAGGACTTGTGTTACGGGTACTAGACAACGGAAATATATTTAATATGTTTTATAAATTTAATGAAAATATAAAATTTCAATAAAAGAGTTAAATATTGACTAGTCACTAGCTGGTTGACACTATAATAATAACCAGCCGACCCTGTTCGTTCACAGAGAGAACCATATCTTCATAGCTGATGACGATTATGGTGATAAGAGTATACCAAATTTCCATTAATAAATTTTTAATTTTCGTTTGGGTGAAATGGATTAAGGCTATTATTGTAATAAATAATAATGATGAACAAACGGCACAAGGCCGATAAGTTATGAAAACCGAGGCCATATCTGCGTGGTGTTTGGGCAACCATCATATCTAATGCAATTTGTTTTGATTATAGTATCAAGAGTGATTATGTA
>LUGF01056791.1:383526-394061 GCA_001625245.1 Calycopis cecrops | reverse complement strand
AGTGATGTACTCGCCATTGATGTTGATGCCAAGTCCTTTCCAGCCCAGAAGTTTGAAAACATCTTCCAGCGCAGCAGTGAACAGTTTCGGAGAAATTACGTCTCCCTGTCTCACACCCTTCTGCAACTGGATCGGTTTCGAATTCTGATCCTGTATTCGGACCGACATTGTGGCTTTCTTGTACATACACTTCAACACTTCGATATATCGGTAGTCGATTTGGCACCGCTGTAATGACTCGAGCACCGCCCATGTCTCGACCGAATCAAAGGCTTTTTCATAATCCACAAACGCTAGGCATAATGGCCGATTATACTCCTCCGTATTATGGTCTTCTGAAAAGCTTTAGCCATAGTTGTGCAGAAAAATTAAGAGATAATAAAAATGGTAAATAGAAAAAAAAGACGATATCGACAGACCCCTTGTTTTGTTGACGCAAGGAAATAAATACATAGTAGTAAGAGATAGTGCCACACTGCATGCTTGCATGCAGTCGAATTGGGCCGGCACGACCGGAGAGGTACCTCTCGCTTACACGAGACTGGCGTAAAGTTACAGCTGTTCTGTCGCGTTTCGTGCGGTGTGTAAGTAGCCGGTGGCCCATGGAGGTGGGAGGAGAATGGAGGGCAGCGCATCTGTAAAGCCTCTATGTGGATGTTTGTGGGCGTCGGTAGTCATGAAAATGGCTCCGACTGCTCGTTTGCCCTCATATATCATAAAAAAAAAAAATACATTTACGTGTGATACCTAGGAGTCTGGATAACACTTCAGTCGTTGTAATTGGAGGGTCCCGGATCTGCAGGCAACAGGATCCCTCCAGCCACAGGCTGGCCTCGGCGAGAAGGCCAGACTTCTCCTAGGGGATTGGCTGCCTTGGAACAGTCCCAACGAAGTCGTGTTCCCATGACCCATCACGACTCGACACGAGCACAGGGGCGATACTGGACGCGCACCTTGTAGCGCCTTCTTCGCAACCCTGTTTGTCGTCAGCTTTCTCCCGATCGTCGGCCTCCTTCTGGGACATGACTGTCTCACAGAAGGAATACCGCGCCTGATACGACTCGTCATCGTGGTGCTAATGCTCGACAGACAAGTCTCCTCCGACGACTGACGTCAGACGATGACGCCGCGCCTCCCATCTCGGACACACCGAGGGTGCTGGGTCTGCTGGGCGGAGTCCACCTGCGCGTCACAATCATGACACTGAGATCGACAGATTAGGGATCTGTCGATCTCAGTGCAACTTCCAACTGACATTGACATTAAAAATGTTAATTAAAAAAAGTTTCATCACCTTGCCGCCAAGTGCAAATGACTTGTAGTTTGCTGTGATATCAAAACAAAACCGGACCTAGGTTTTGAAATAGCTAAAACGTCTCTTGAATAAGCGAGCAAATTGGCGAGCGGTACAGTAGTAGTGGTTGAAGGAGTAATGTAACATCGGATTTTTTTTCGGACTCGAAGCCATTCTCGTGACTACCGACGCCCAAAACATCCGCATAGAGGTTATAAAGATACGTTTCTCTCCTCCCTCCCCCCACCTACATGGGCCACCGAATACAAATACTACTCACACACTTCACGTATCGAGACAGCACAGCTCTTATACTCATTATAAAACAATAAAATTCGTGTGTCTGTACATGGAATATATTTACGAAAAACTAATTGGGGGCGACGCTAAAGTAGTAACGCTAGTATTAGTCACTTTTCAATGTTTTTTATTTTTTTTGTCTGTATGTTAGTCTACGAAACTACTGGACGGATTCGAATAAACTTTTTGTGGTGTAGGTATAAATACTAAGGCTAGTCAGCATCAAAAATACTTTTTACTGCGGTATAATTGCATGTTCCTACAGGAAATCGGACTTTAGGCACACTGCAAGCAAACAATAAATAAATCACTGATTATAATATTACACGCTACGCGAGCGATGTCGCAGGCATCAGCTAGTTAAGATATAAAAATTATGAGGGATTATTAGCTACATGAGGAGGAGGATATCTTCTGCTTCTGCGGATTTCTATATGCTTCGGTAACTACTTTCCACACTCTATCTCCCTCTATTACTCTCTTTCTCTTTCTCTCTCTCGCGCCGTTTCGTCTCGACTTTTTTTTATCCTATTATTTTAGTGCAGTGAATAGTTCACGTGAAGCCACTAGAAAAACAAACAATATGCAACATGCTAATTCTGTTACCTTGCTGCATGGTGAAATATATAATTACTGTCTTATTATCTCGCTGTTCGACCTTCGCTAGCGACACACCTGACATTGTGCACCACAATAGTTTGTGCCATACAATTTTATCATAGTATAAGGTGCCCCCCTGTCCTAAAGGAGCCATTTTCATGACTACCGAGGGCCATACAAGCAAAGATGTACAGCGCCGACCTCCTTCTCCATACCCCCTTGATTGCTACACTTGCATGAGAGAACTGAAGTTTATTTGCACAGCACAACACCGCTGAATAATATATTCAGTATTCATATGCTGCAAATTAGTCAATAATCTATTCTGAATCCTAGAAAATGAGAAATAGTGAAATGTAATAAAATGCTAATAATATAACGCCTGGTAAACTTTTAAATAATAAAGTATCAATTAGAAATACTATTTCATATTTGGATACGAAGTACAGAGATACGGTAACTGTAACAGAAAGTATCATGTTAGTGAAAGAACCGATACTACAAGTATCGGGTACTTTTTTGAAAAGTACCTACTCGCAAGCTTATTTTTCAAAAATTTCGTTATTCGGAAATTAGTACAGTATACAAATGTATAGAGTATGAACGCATCGGTATATAATGTAAGTACTCGATATCATAAAGTAACAATAATATTTTTTCGTGTCCCTAGTGAGTCGAGGTTATTTGCTAGATGTATAAGTTTTTTTATAATATTTTTTGTAGGAAAATTCGTTATTTTTAAAGTGAGAAATTTAAAACTTTGCCAAGGTTCGAAAATAAGTAAATAGTTATTTTGTATTTTGGAAAGTTTACCATTAAGGAGGTAAATGAAATTGTTGAAATTTACGCGGGTGACAACGCGAGGCGCCTTTAGTCAATCAAAATATAAAAGTATTTTACACTGGGAAAAAAAAGAAAGAAAAGCAGATTGTCCAATCTATCTCTCGAAATGCAAGAATTTTGTAGGATGATTGTCCTTAAATAAAACCACTTCTCATAGTGTATCATTTTCAGGCTACGCAACAAAATGTGATAAATCGGAGCTATAGCTTAGCCATAGGATTTTTTTAATGATTTTTCTCACTTCGTACACGCTGTATCGTCAGCTGATCGCGAGTATGGTCGGCAGGCGTCCATAGGATTTTTTTAATGATTTTTCTCACTTCGTACACGCTGTATCGTCAGCTGGTCGCGAGTATGGTCGGCCGGCGTCATTCACCCCATGCGAGGTTGCCGCTCGCTGTAACCGCCCTGTACAAAGCTTGATTACATTTTTTCGCTATTTAACTTACTTGAAAAAGTATTTTTATTTACTTTTAAACTTTTATTAAGTTTCGGATTTACTGTAGGGACTAATCGCACATGTGGTTTAATTTAACGCTTCTCGCTTTTATCAACCTTTTATATATTATATTAACATTGACATTTACGTATGTGATAACATCACTTGTCTATATGTTGATATAAAAGACATAGGTCTAGACAGAACAACATTAGAATACATGAGGGATGAAAGGTAGCCAGATCATCTGCTGTGTTGATGTTATTGGGCGTGATAAACATACCTGGATCCTGTTGCTCGTTTGTCCCACGCTATAAAATAGCAAAGAGCTAACCCATAGTACCTGAGTGGTGGCGAGAAATCTGGGTGTAAAATATATACCAACGTCAGCTATTAAAGCGGACTTACACGTGCCTTAGAACCTGTATTTTATTAACCTGTTTAGAATTATTTAAAAAGAAACAGTTTTGGAGGACTTTTTTTAAATTTATTTGGTAGCAGTAACAATGATATAACATATGTATATTAATATTCAAGGAAAATACTAAATCAATAAAAATTGAATCGTCCAATTTATCTTTTTTCTTTTAATAGTATAATAGTAGATATATAGTGTTTTATTAAATCCTACGCCCATAAATATCCGTACAGAGGTTATACAGCTGATGCGTTGCCCTCCTTCTTCCTACCCGCTCCATAGGCCGCCGGATACCTACACACCGCACGAAACGCGACAGCACAGCTGTCACTTAACGCGCGTTTCGTATAAGACCTCCCCGGTCGTGCCGATCCAATTCGGCTACATGCACACAGTGGCACCTCTTACTAAAAATCTTTACAATCGTAGTTTGCCCTACTTTAGGAACTTATTAACTAGTCGAAATTGACATTTGATTATAGTCAAAACTGGTCCTATATATCATATAAAGTAATTACCTTTTTACGTAACGGCTAGCTGTGACCTTCACTATGAATTTAGAGGAGGGGACTCATAAATTTACTACGACCTTGGACTAGAAGGAACTATGGCTGCTTGTTAAAGCCTCTGTAAAAAAGCCTCTGAAACGTCTGAAAATAAATTAACCGCGATAAAATCCGTTAAAGTTATGTTATTGTAATTATAAATAAATTAATAAAATAAAATGAATTAAAAAAATATATATATAATTTAAATTAATTAACAATTAATTTTTAAATTATTATTTTTTTAATTATACATCATCATACATTTTTTTTTATTTTGTTAATTAATAACCAAAAATATAAAAACTATTTGAAAACTATTACGATCCTTTGTTAAAATATTCTTCTCTTGCAGTTCTTCTTCGTGATGCGCAAGAAGTTCGATCACGTGTCGAAGCTGCACGTCATCCACCATGGAATTATGCCGCTCTCCGTTTGGTTCGGCGTTAAGTTCACACCAGGTACGTACATATATTTTTTATACATACTACAGTGATAACCCGAAGTTACGCGGCTTGTTTTGCGGTAACGTAAGTAGAGTTAGCGTATGTACCTAAGTTGAGGTATAAATAAAAAAAAAAAATATTCACAATACTAGTTGACCCGACAGACGGTCTTGTCATTATTAGAAAATATGTTGTCATGGTTACGAGTAATGTTATGTGGCCAAATTTTCAACTCATTACTTTTTGCCCTACAATATGTGTATGGATTATTTTATTTTGTGTATAGATATAATGCTGCAGTCGGTATCTCGACTTGAAATACACTATTGTAGGGCAAAATAACGGATTGACATTTTGACTACATAACATTATCATGACAACATATTTTGACAAGACAACGGCTGTCAAGTCAACTAGTGTATAATATATTGTAGCCTATTACCGAAGACTAATATCTATAAACAAAAAAAAACATCAACCCAGTAGTTTTTGCATGAAAGCCGCATAAACAGACAGACAGACAAAAATCTTCAATATTCATTATTGTAATTTATAAAAATCGCGTCGAGATCTCCGATCTTGTAATAATATATCTTGTTTTTAATTTAAAGTAAACAAAAAATTGATTTTAATGAGATTTCTCACAGATAAAGCATGTATATAAAACTGTAATCTAGATAAAAATAAACGATATTTTAATTAATTGCCGCGATCATTTCTGCCACAGCTACGCGTGGCCCGTTGCTATTAATAAATTGTGGACTCGTTTGGGTAAAGAAGAGTTGGTATATGATGGTAGACTGAATGCGATCAGATCACGAAGGCAGCAAGAGGGTGTCCACTTGATTTGGGACTGGAAGAGACATGTGTAATAATGCCTGCCTTTAGTTTCTGAGGCTAAACGTAGCCACAGTAGGTATCAAAATACAATATGACACGACAGCGGATATCGGTTGAAGTTTATATCATTTATAACAATGTTAATCACGCGTGCCATTTAGTTTTTATATCAGTTATGACAATGTCAATCACTCCGGCCATCCGGTATTATATCAGTTATGACAATGTCAATCACTCCGGCCATCCGGTATTATATCAGTTATGACAATGTCAATCACTCCAGCCATCCGGTTTTATATCAGTTATGACAATGTCAATCACTTCGGCCATCCGGTGTTATATCAGTTATAATAATGTCAATCACTTCGACAATCCGGTATTATATCAGTTATAACAATGCCCATCACTCCGGCTATCAGGTTTTATATTAGTTATGACAATGCCAATTACTCCTACCATCGGGTGTTTATATCAGATAAGATAATGTCAATAATTTTTTTTATAAGGAATCTATACAGATGGCGAAGGCCGATGCAGATCACTCCGGCCATCCGGTTTTATATCAGTTATGACAATGCAAATTACTAAACTGCCATCCGGTTTTTATAGCGGCGATAAAAAATACATTAATTAACATAAAATCAATAAAATTAATTAATATAAATTATATGATAATAATAGATATATATTATATATTTTATCCTTGAATGGTTAAAAGTTCACTTCCTTTTTTAAAATCTTTTTTCGAAAGTGTATTCCATTATATTGAAATAGTTATGTAAATATATTGATACAGATATAGTGTATCATGGCCGATTTAGCATATTTTGTCATAAATTACACTTTAGATATATTACAATAGAACAAATTTAAGGATTTTATGTCGGTTTATTTTATTATTACACAAGCCCGACGTTTCAGAAGCATTACCTTGTTTTTTTTATAGGATAAGGGGCAAACGAGCAGATGATAGATAACTACCGCCAGTTTTTTCAGTCCATTCGTCACCACGGTTGCTATACAGCTTCCGAAACTCCTAATGCCCCACCTCCTTCGTTTGATAGCCTATTTACCAAGGAAGGTTAAAGGATATGTACCATCCTGCTACGACCAATATGTGGGAAGTAACGCGGACGAAACCGCCGGGTGTTGCTAGTTATAATGTAATGCTTTTGGTTTTTAGCGTAGGTAGTATAAATAGTAGTAATAATAAATCTAGATTTTAGGATGTAGATAGTTAAGCTAGCCAGTGTGTTAGTGTTACTAAATATAATTGCATTATCTGATAGTAGATACCTATTACTACTTATATAACAATATTAAGATTTTCTTTTTTTTCAATTAAACCATGAATATCTTTTGTTAGTTAATAGGTATTGGTTATTATTGCTTTTATAAGTTTACACGATAGTGAGATCTTTTGGTTTAAAGAATAGGGAGGCAAACAAGCAAGCGGAGTCATTTTAACAACTCCCAACGCTTATAGACATTCGCATAAAGATTATACAGATGCGTTGCGCTCTCTCGCGTTGCGCGCTCTCTCTCCTCTGTGGGCCACCGGCTACTTACACACCACACGAAACGCGACAGCATAGCTGCTGCAGCTGTCACTTTAAGCCATATCGTGTAAGCGAGAGGTACCTCCCCGGTCGTGCCGGTCCAACTCGGCTACATGTATGCAGCTTGACACAATCTCTTACTTTGCCCCCTATAATACCTACCTATGAGAAGCTTGTGGGCTCCAGTAGTCAGGTCGCTCCCACGTCCCGGTCACCCATCCAGTAGCCGTCACAAATGAACACGAGTATATCGATCTCGGGTTTCATTGACAGTGCCTTTGCCCAGCGGACGAAAGGAGGTTAATGATGTTGACGCATGATACAAGTGAGCTAGATGCTGTAGCCATGCCTTCTCGCGATCTATTACAGCTGAGGGGGACAAACGAGCAATCGATCTAGTAAGAGGTAGTGTCTGCAGTGCAGCGGTATTGGGCCGGCATGACCGGGGAGGTACCTCTCACTTACACGATTCCCCGATTCTGTGTTGTGGCGTTTCATGCTATGTGCAAGTCTCCATTGGCCCATGGATGGCAGGATTGGAGCGCAACGCATCTGTATAACCTCTATGCAGATGTCTATGGGCGTCAGTAGTCATGATTGTCTCCGACTGCACGTTTGACCTATACCATAAAAAAATCGAGCCATTACTACATTTTTTTAAATTACATATGCACTAGTGACTAGCCTCGCGGTTTTACCGTCGCGCAAATTTAGACCCCGTGGAAAATCATCCCATAATATCCCATAGGAACATTTTTTCGGGATAAAAACTATCCTATGTGTTAGTCCATCCTATGTGTCATGAAAATCGTTTCAGCAGTTTTTGCGTGAAGGAGTAACAAACAAACAAACAAACGTACAAACTTTGGCATTTCTAATATTAATAGGATTAACATCTGCAATATACGTTGCACTATTTCACCTTTTACCCCCGATGGACACCAGCACACGGCCGTGTTATGTGGGCCATAGGTTCGTGCCCATCCAATTCGGCTGCAGTGCAGAACTACCTCTTACATATTTGTTGCGTGTATATTTCCATAAAATGTCTAGAGCGTCTACCTTCTTTTATTAAGAAGATAGACGCTTTAGAAATATTGTGCTGGAAGATGCTGGGCATATCGTGAACGGCATATAGAACCCACATTTCCATCCTCAAGGAGCTCGGCGTCCAACAGCGTCTATCTTCCATCCAAAGACGCATTCTCACTTATTTCGGACATGTTTGTCGTCGGGGGATACATTAGAACGGCTCGTAGTACAGGGTAGAGTTGAAGAGCACAAGACCAAGTGGTAGGTCACCTATGCGCTGGTCTGACCAAGTGAAGGCTGCGGTTGATGGCTCACTCCTCGAGTGTACTAGAAAGGCAACGATGCGAGAGGAGTGGCGACGTATTGTGAAGCGTGTCAGCAACCCTGATGTGATGACCACGACCGCTCTGGCAAGAGTGTGACGACTAAGAAGATATTTACATATTGCGAATCTCCATTTAAGTCGATAAAATATTGGAGGTTCTTTAGCCTGTAAATTGCCACCTCCGTATTGTCCTTTACTTAGTACGGAGTTACAAGGTCTGGGAAGTTAAGATATCTGATGATATTTCGATAAAATTATACATTTTATCTTATACAGAGTTAGTTTTTGGTTACCGGCCAAATTTTCAGATTTGGTTCAGAATCGATAATACATTCGTACATTACGTATACATTAATAATACATTTATGAAATAAAACGCAGTGGATACGAAACACAATCAGTTGTTGAGGTCAACACACTCTTCGGGTGCTAATGCGCGTAGGTATATTTACGGACCGTTTGAAATCGATGTTTATGTAACAAAATATTACAAATAAGATAATAAATTAAAACACACCCTTGAAATGATGTTAATTTCCTTATTTTTAAATATGGCCGGTGACCAAAAACTAACCCTACATATAAAATTCTCGCGTCACAATGTTAGTTACCATACTCCTCCGAAACTGCTCGACCTATTCTCATGCAATGTTATGTGCATATCGGGTAGGTCTGAGAAACGGCCAACATCTATTTTTCATGTCGATATTTCTAAGGGATCGAAACTTACGCGGATAAAATCGTTGAGCGCAGCTAGTATAGAATACTATAGTAGAGTGTACTATATAGTATAAGTGTATGCATCCTTCTATTTGAACAATATTGATCTTTCGCAAGAGAACCAGGGTAACCAACATAGCTCTAGAGCAGTGGTTCTTAACCTTTTAGTACTGAGGGACCATTTGGCAAAATTTTCGTTATGCCGCGGACCACCCAGTTGCTTTATTGATCTGGAGGTATGTTGAAGACATGACGCGCTCGGGTAAAAGGTCCAGGGACCACTAGTGGTCCGAGTACCACCGGTCAAGGGTCAACTCACACCGAAAGAGAGGCGAAGCACAGCGAAGCGAAGCGACCCGCCCGGTAGGGCAGGCGCGCGTATTCGCGCGACTGCTCGAGAAGTCGCTGGAATGCTCCAGAAGTCGCGAGAATTCGATAATAAGTACTATAGTAATGAAAATAAAGTTGAAATTCATATGACACATAAACTGCGCTCCGCTTCGCTGCCCTTCGCTGCTCTTTTGGTGTGAGTTGACCCTTAGTTATGGAGGCGGGGAGCCGCTGGAGGCAGGTGGCTCCTGGCCAAGACCTGTGGCGCTCCATCGGGGAGGTCTGTGTCCTGCAGCGGACGCCCTCGGCCTGATGATGATGATGATATATGCATCGTGCTGTTTACATAAATTTTACACTTTAATTAAGCAAAAACAGAAATATAAAATATGCAATCAGAATATATTAGAATATCATGTTGTTATTTTTATTCCTAAAATAAATCGCATTTATTCCTTAAGCAGCTCCTTAATTGGTAATGCCTGGTGATCACCGCAAGATAACATACACTAAGTATTTATTACAGGTTTTTCTTTTATGATGTAGGGTTCAAACGAGCAGTTGGAGCTTTTTTCATGACTACCGACGCCCATAGACATCCGCATAGATGTTATACAGACGCGTTGCCCTTCTTCCACCTCCACCCTCCATGGGCCACTGGCTACTTACACACCGCACGAAACGCGACAGCATAGCTGTCACTTCACGCCCGTGTCGTGTAGTTAATGAATGTATTGCTTATATTCGTCTTAAAAAAATTCTATAGTGTATCGCTAATGGGTGGTGTGAATAAAAAACAAGCAATTACTATTAGTAAATGCTTCAAGCATAAGCATTTGCTATA
>LUGF01056791.1:368200-378395 GCA_001625245.1 Calycopis cecrops | reverse complement strand
GCAAACGAGCAGTCAGAGCCATTTTCATGACTACCGATGCCCATAGACATCCGTGTAGACACGGATGCGCTGCCCGCCTTTCTCCTCCCATCTTCATAAGCCACCGGATACTTACACACCGCACGAAACGCGACAACACAGCTGTCACTTCACGCCGGTCTTGTGTAAGCGAGAGGTACCTCCCCGGTCGTGCCGGCCCAATTCGGCTGCATGCAAGCATGCAGTGCGGCACTACCTCTTACTAGATCTCTTGTTCTTTCTCCTAGCTTTTGTTCCAATTTATTTGAGGGCCCTTGTAGTCCTTTTTTTTGTTGACGCAGGGGAATACATTTAAGTATACTAGTATCTGTAAACTTACACCAGCATCCGTATGACACAAGGAGCCCGGGTGGCGTCTATACCTATGTTGAATTCGACACTTAGTGCAAAACCGACCAAACCACTAAGGGTGCCTTTAGCCGCTATAGTTGGATGGAAAGAATCTCGCCACCATTCTGTCCGAAATCGGACCCGACACTCGTCCTAATCACGCCACCTAATCAGAGGGACGGGTGGAGGACCTGGAGTCGAGCTGCTCTTAGTCTGTCCTCTCACCCAAGCCTCTCCGGTATGGGTAGCCATGTCCGGCACATCCTTAGGGACCACAGAGACCTAGCAAGCCCACCACGACAAGGTGGCAGCATCTTCGGAGTGGAAGTAGGAGTCACCTTGTATTATCACCTTCAATATTAATATTGTGATATAAACATCTCTGTTGTTTTTAATATAGTTTTCTGATGACGCATAAAACATTACATACATAAATATCGTAATATATTCCATCATATTAATATTACTACTATCATTATGTAATCAATAAGGATAAGTTATAAAAATATTTAAGGTTTGTAATAGTGTCCATGTAGTGGACCGACAAAACTGATGATGACGATGGTGATGATCTATAATTGATGAACTGGCACGTGGCATCTAAATAGTACAACTTCTGCAGATAGTCTTGTATATACAACAGGATTATTTAATGGGACAGTATCTCTTCATTGTCAATACATTGATTGTGTAGGTGCACTTCTTAAGTAAACAATATATGTGTCAGGATGCTTTTCTTCTTTTAGGGATTAGTCTAAACAGCAGTGAAAAGATAAGATAGTAAATACAAAAGTAAAAACTTAAATTAAGGTTGGCGTAAGCCGCATTCTCCGTGAAGATATATATCATAACTTTCATCGGTAAATATATATAGCGCCGAAAGAATTTTTATAAATCGGATCAGTCCTAAAATTAATACGTTTAACCATACAAGAATTTCAGCTTTATATATATCTCTATATACCGGGTGTTCCAGACCACCCGTGCAGGCTGATTATTTTGAAAAGTTTCAAAAAAAATCAAAACAAAAAAATACGTGTCAATAATTTTTTGAAACTCTATCAAATCATACCAAAAACACCCCTCACCCCCCCCCAACCCCCTGTTGGGGGTAGGGGGTGTAACTGTAAAAATTCAAATGGAAACCCGTATTTTTTTTTGCAGATTCGGATTCATCATGAAAAAAGACAAACATTTTATCTGGAACATTTTTTTTGATTCGCCATAGATGGCGCTGCAATCGACAAAAAACGATTTCCTTTGATTTTGACAAAAATCAAAGTCAAAAACAAAAATAAAAACAAAAACAAAACTAGAACCATGAATAAAAACAAAAACGAAACAGAATTAGTACAAAAGCAAAACAAAAACAAAAATAATCTCCGATAAAAAATCCGGATCTGCAAAAAAAAATACGGGTTTCCATTTGAATTTTTAAATTTGCACCCCCTACCCCTAACAGGGGGTTGGGGGTGAGGGGTGTTTTTGGTATGATTTGACAGAGTTTCAGAAAATATTTGACACGTATTTTTTTGTTTTGATTTTTTTTTTAAACTTTTCGAAATAATCAGCCTGGACGGATGGTCTGGAACACCCGGTATATGTAAAATTCTCGTGTCACAGTGTTAGTCACCGTACTCCTCCGATAGGTAGGTACAGCTCGACCGATTCTCATGAAATTGTGTGTACATCGGGTAGGTCTGAGAATCCGACCAACATCTATTTTTCATCTCGATATTTCCAAGGGTTCGAAACTTACGTGGTAAAACCGCAGAGCGCAGCTAGTAGTATTATAACATAGACTAGCTTCCGCCCGCGACTCCGTCCGCGCGGATGTCAGTCTCCGCGTGGATGGATTTTTTTTTACGTATTTTTCCAGGATAAAAAGTATCCCATTTTATGCCCAGGATAATAAGGTATAATTATACCAAGTTTCATCGAAATCGAACTGTTAGTTTTCACATGATGCCTGAACATACAGACAGACAGACAAAATTTTTTTTAATCGCATATTTAGGTTTGGTTTCGTTCCAGTAACACCCCCTGCTATTTATTTTTTCAATATTTTTAATGTACAGAATTAACCCTTCTACAGATTTATTATATTATTATAATATAGATGTAACAGCGGGTTAGTAAAAACATTTATAATTGCTGTGATGGTCCATATCCTTAATAATAACCTAGCAATTATATTACCAAGACCGTTTTACGTCTGCGCACCGGACATGAGATTCCGCCGCGGTTTTTCCCCGTAAGTCAGCAATTAAACGCAATTTAGCTGCAACCGAGACACAATGGCAAAGTTGAATTAATGCGAAGATAGGTTGGTAATGGACTCAACACAAATGTACATAAAATGCGTATCTGAAGTTAATGTAGCAAGTCGTAAGCGATATAAGCGCGATATAGAATATGGAGTTAAAGGCTGTCACACACAAAGCAGATAAAGATTTCATTTGCGTATAAAACCATCCGTCGATACAATATGTATGTGCCTACAGATACGTGACGATAAAATATAAGTTATCTGCTTAGTGTGTGGTGTTCCTTGAGTATAGAGAGCGATATTGACTGATATGCGCTCAGATAGTACAGATATCTTATCGCATTTGAATAGTGTGTGACAGCCTTTATGCTGAGCGTAAAATGTTTCTCACGATTGTACTCCTCATATTCTTTAACCGCGGACGTCGTTCCGTAAGGAGTACCTAAAGTATAATCACACCTGCGGATTTGTTACACTGCGTTAGCCAGTGTCGTGTAAAGCCCGTCTAAACTAAATATCTAGCTGATTACCCGGGATAATGTAGGTACCTACATTCATTACACTAAATACAACCATTGTTCAGATAAATTGTCCTGTCGTAAACTATATCCTATGGCGTATCTAGAACAAACTTAGAGCTGAGTTTGGTTTGTTGAGCTATTGGTACATCGGACATTACCTATTCGCCAAAAATTAATTCTTTCGTCACATTTTTATGATACTCAAAGAAGTGACTTAAAAGGACGACTGTGTTTTCCGAATTTAATTGTATTCTTGGCCTGTGTCTTGAAAACCATTACTAAATTTCGATCCCTGACCGCAATCAACTTGTCACACAAAAATCTAGTATATAACTGATGAGGAGAATCCAATCACAACTTTGATAGTGTAGGTTTTAATAAATTTTGTTTATAATTGTATTAAAATCTTATTTATTCAATCGACGTCATGAATTTCAATCCAGAAATGACCAGTACAGTACTGTATTTAGCTCATTTATACATTATATTTTATATCTACAGCGCAGCTTATTAAATGTCTATTATATTTTTAGTCAATGCTAATGAAGCAAGGTCTACTATAACACTGACATTATAGTTACACTTTAGATCGTTATTTTTGTAGAATAATTATAGACGTGGTTTCTATTTGTTAGTTTCTTTTATTAAAAAAATTTAATGATTTAAGACTTAATGATTGTATGCATTGTGCCTGTTGTATTTATAATATAATAATTAATACAAGCATTAGGATGTAATTGGGTCTTGTTTAGAATTACAAATACTAGTTTATCCGTGTACATATTAAATTCGTAGGTCACCTTTTATTTTTAATTGCACTAAATGTATTCCTTGTTTTTCAATAGCTCTTTTGAAATGATATAATAATCATTTATTTAACACGCCCGACGTTTTGGAAGGTCTGAAAAATCCAAAGTCAGGGTGAACTAAGACTACAATAATTCTTTTTGCGTTAATCAGAACAATTAGATTATTATAAATCTTCGGGTACTGTTGCACAGCGCTAGATCCAAGTGGAGTTTTACGGTTGCTGTAGTCCCGGGCGCCGCGCCGTAAGGCTTAAGGGCTTTGCAATCATTTTTGAATCCATAAAAGCTCTAAGGCCCGAGCTTAATTCGATGCTGCTTTTGCATACTGTATTTGCTGTCAATCTTCTGAAAAATCAAGCTTTGCACATCTATTTATGTATACATAGGTATAATAAAACAGTAAAATTCGTGTGTCTGTACATTGATTATATTTAAGAAAAACTAATTGGGGGCGACGTTAAAATAGTATTAGAAAATTTTTAATGTTTTTTGTTTGTCTGTCTGCTTGTAAGTTTGTCCATTTGTCTGTTAGACAAGGCTAATTTCCGAAACTACTGAACGGGTTCGAATAAAACTTTTTGTAGGGTATGGATACTAAGCCTGGTCAACATCAAAAACACTTTCTACTGCGCTAAAATCGTTTATTCCTACAGGAAATCAGAATTTCGATACGCTGCAAGCAAACAATAACAAATCACTTTGATTATAACATTACTAAGCTACGCGAACGAAGTCGCAGGCACCACGTATATGTAAACCGCAATAAAATCCGTTAAAATAGTTTTTTGTAATGCATAATATTCACGTAGGTAACATAAAAAAAACATTTTACTTAAGGTTAAGTCTAATAATATTAATTGTATTGTTTTAAATGATATTTGTATTTACTCACTCATGACGACTCACGACAACGCAAACGTTATTTATTGCAATAAGGTTAAATTGGGTTAAAGGTTATAAATCGGTAAAAAAAGTTCACAGAAATACACATTCTGTACATCTTTGAATTAAAAAAAAATATAAAAACTTTCAATTGTCTCTCTTCATAAAAATATGAGTATAATGATTTCCTTACAAGTTCGCTAGTCATGAAACCGCGAATTAAACATGACCTTATCATCTTCGTATGAAGTCATTTTTTGCTCATCTATTAAAAGCTATTAAGTATTTTTTTATCAAAATTGATGACGTTAAACAGAGCTCGCAATTTTTAGAGGTTAAAATTCCCATCATGCTTTTTATCACTCTCACATAACAAACACAACACTCCGTATTAATCTCAGACATTTTAAATGAAGTCTAAAAACAAGAAAAAATACAATAAACTCTGGAGATGATGATACATTTAGCTGATTACTTATTAACTGGTGGAATCAGCAGGTTCAACGTCCCTTTTTTTTTATTAACGCATTTACTTATGATACCTAGGAGCCCGGGTGACCCCTAGTCTACATACTCGACATCTGGGAGTACAATACCGACTAAGCCCCTGCGGATGCCTTGGCCTCGGCGAAAGGGCTAGACTTCTCAATTTCTCATCTTTGGGGACTGTCCGACTGCCTTTGAACAGTCCCTACTACGAATCGGAACCGTGCAATGGGATCAAATTCCCACCCTGACCCCTGGCCCCAATACTCCGGAGGAGTACACCACGAATTTGCCCAAAATCGAACTAGGCACTCGTCCCAATCCACACCGCCTTCTGCTGATTCAGAGACACAGGTGGAGGACTCCTCAGCTGTGCTGGTCTTAGTCTGGCCTCTCCGCCAAAGCCTGTCCGGTATGGATAGCCTAGCCCGACATAGCCTTGGGTGTCAGAGGCATGCCAGGCCCCCCTACCAGCATCTTCGTGGCGAAGGTTCAGCATCCCCTGCTCGAAAATCCCTCTTGGATTGCCGTCAGGAGTTAACCAATCATATCCCACCTGGTAGGTTCTTAATTGGCTTCAATCTCTTGCTGCAATTATAATAACAAGAAGGGGGAGTACCAGGACGATGCATGTTGCAGTGGCAGTGTACAGACGCGCCATCTGCCAGTCTGCAACCATTTGGAGCAAACCTGCACGCACCGAGATCTCCAGACCCAGCATGTGGCGAATTATTGGAAAAATACAATTTGCAATTGATCTGAGGGCAAGAAAGAGAAAGAAAGACTTATTGGCGAATGTCTTTACACGATAAATATAATAAAAAAAAATAACTCTGAAGTACGCCTGATTAGGCTCTTAGTTCTGACGGCACCCGGGGATTGAGAACCATGGAGATGAGAAGGGGATTGTTTGATGACTAGTGATCTGAAGGCCCCTCAGCCCTATGGGCCCTCCTAAGACCCCACATTGATCCGGTGCTGGTAAAGTATATTAATTAAAGAATACGTTAGTGAAGACATCTGGAAATTGAGAAGAGAATAATAATATTTCGATAAATGTATTCAGCTGCAGTCATTGAACCGACAGAAGTATAACAAACTGGTTACAAAACCGCAAAAAATCTATTTTTGTAGTAGAAATACACAATAGAATTTTAAATATTTTCAGTCATGCATGCATTTGTAGCCGGTGGCCCATGGAGGTGGGAGGATAAAGGAGGGCAGCGCATTTGTATAGTCTCTATGCGGTTGTCTGTGGGCGTCGGTAGTCATGAAAATGGCTCCGACTGCTCGTTTGCCCCCCTTTACCATAAAAAAAAAAAAAAGTCATTTGGTGAGAAGATACAATCCAATAACTCCCAAGGTCTTCAATTGCAAAACGGTTGATAAGATTTCTGTACAACCTTTTTATATTAACAGTTTCATCTATTACCGTAGAAAAGAACTGATTCTATATTCGAATCTTCGCCCCTTGTATTGTCTCCAGCTATTGCAGCGTAAAAAAAGCGGTTGGCGGAAAATGTTAAGCACACGCTAATTATTGTTTTGTGATGCTCTAAAACAGCAGTTGGCAACCCGCGACGTCCTACTTGCGGCCCGCGAATATCTTATAAATGAGTTATTGGGGTTTGGGCTCTCCTCCCAAACTAAAAAACTGGCCAAGTGCGAGTCGGACTCGCACACAAAGGGTTCCGTACCATTATTGTATGGGCACCCCGCCCAAGTGTTTAATTTTTTTTTATTTTTAGTATTTGTTGTTATAGCGGTAAAGCAAATACATAAGTTGTGAAAATTTCAACCTTCTAGCTACCACGGTTTATGAGATACAGCCTGGTGACAGACGGATGGATAGAGGAGGCTCAGTAATAGGGTTCCGTTTACCTTTTAGGTACGAAACCCTAAAAAGAAAGGTAAATTGGGCTTCTAGGGTGAATATCACAAGTGCGGCCCGCGCTTAATTTATTTTGCCGCCTGGCGGTCCTTGCCTGCCATAAGGTTTCCGACAGCTGCTCTAAGGTCTAAAGGTTGAGCTGGCCTGGAACGATTCCATGATTTTGAAAAACAAGAGGATCTTATGAACCTGTTCGCCAAGAGCTTGGGACATCAACAAAGTAGCGAATATCACTGATGCTCTTTTTTTCCGGTGTATTTACGCGAATGAAAAACGACAAATTAATAAGCACTTTTCTTAAAAATAAAAATGGCGAAAAGCTTTCTTTATTTTTGCACATTTCATTTCATGCAGCCGGATTAGGCCGGTACGACCGGGGATACCTCCCCGCTTACACGAGACCGGCGTAAAGTGACAGCCGTGCTATCGCTTGTCGTGCGGTAGTAAGTAGCCGGTGGCCCCTGGAGGGGGGAGGAGGAAAGAGGGCAACGCATCTGTGTAAGGTCAATGACGGATAAATATGGCAGTCAGTAGTAAAAATATAAAAATATTGATGCCACGACTCAATGCTATAAAAAGAAAAACAAATATATACATACATAGACGGATATACAGCATGTAAATCAATTTAAAATCAGAGTGTTTTGAGGGAGACATTTTGCCGATAATGGCCGTAATATTCAAGGGCCTTTATAAACACTTCCTACAATTTCGTTGTTTACAACATTTGACTAAATATGAACTAGTCAAGGTGAAATATAAAGAAGCTTGTAATAAAATAATAGAATATAATAGAAACAAGTTTATTCAATGCTCCACATAGTGATAAAACATAAATGAACAATAGGTACATGAGACACAAAAAAAATAAAGAAAAATAGCTAAAAAATAAGATTAATAACAATTTAAGTATATTTTTTTGCATATTCATGCACAGGGATGCAATGTGAGGAGCACTGAAAAGGATGTCACTCGGCATACGTCGGAGAATTTCAGTTCACCGGCACCGATTTTCAGTGACATCCAAAGGTCAGAAAGCAATGACATACAAACAAATTCAGTTACATAATAAAATAAATACAATGAAAATAAATATTTGGTTTCATTAGGTGTTGTGTGATTAGTAAGTATAAGTATGATGAAAATTTTGAGAGATGAAATATAAAATATATAGAATATTAACTGATTTTTATATCTTCTCTATCCTCTCTATGTGTATAAGCTAGTTGTAGCCAGCGTCTTCGTCCGCGTAGCGTGGTTCTATTGTAATCAAAGTGATAAAGGCAACATAAAGCTGGCCGGGGAAAAACAATCTGTTCTTAGGTCTACTCCAGCAACTTTCAACGTTTATCCCTGTGACTTATCATCATTTCAAAATTTTAGAACTGCTTGCGCTTGATCTCAAATGGGAAATTGTCGGGAATGAGTGGTATACGCGGTATAAATACTGCCTCATTCATATTTCATAAGATCATAACATCACAAAGCTTATTTCAAATTTTCAAATCCGTCGGGTAAAGTATAATTACTGAATTTACCGTAGGAATGAGCGATTAGCGTAGTAAAAAGAGTTATAAATGTTTACCAGGCTTAGTACACCACAAAAAGTTTCCAGTGGTTTCGGAGATTAGCCCGGAAAAACAGACAGACAAAAAAAATAAAAAATATTGAATAGTGACTTAATACTATTTTACCATCGCCCCCATTAGTTTTTCGTGAACATATTCAATGTACAGACACATGGATTTTAATGTTTTATTACATTATGTTACATAGATTTGTCGTGTCACATTGTTAGTTACCATACATACTCCTCCGATACGGCTCGACAGATTCTCATGAAATTTTGTGAGCATATCAGGTAGGCCTAAGAATCGGTCAACATCTATTTTTCATCTCGATATAAGTATATAAGTTAATAAGGAAGGAATTTATAAATAAATTCACATTTAACATTTTATTGTCTCATTATCCTAGACTGAATATTCCTAATATTCTACTTTACATTAAGGTAATTTGTTCCGTCTGCCTTTGTTAAAACTGCCACTAATTGGTCGTAAAACTTTAATTGTTTGGAGTACAAGAACTCGAAGGAAAAAAAGGACTTGTATATTTATACTAGCTTCCGTCCGCAGCTTCGCCCGCGTACTTCGTACTTCAAATATGAAGTTATTATACATATAAACCTTCCTCTTGAATCACTATCTATTAAAAGAACCCCATCAAAATCTGTTGCGTAATTTTTAAGATCTAAGCACATATAGGCGGCGGAAAGCGACTTTGTTCTATATTATGCAGTGATTTCTTGTATAGTTTGTAAATATGAACTCTTTATGCTTTGAATCTTTAAATTACTTAAGGTGTGAATGTAGAATGAGCTGTTTAAATAAATTAATAAATTTAAAAAAAAAGTTTAGTTGTATAGTGGTTACAAAAATAAATGGTAAATAAAACAAATTTCGTCAAAATAGTGGATTGAAAAGTACCTAAAACAAAAAAGTTCTTAAACCATAGAGGAAATTGTTTTTTTTAATTAATAAATTTTTACTCAGGTGCTAGTTTTAAATAGGTACCTTATTTTATTATTTTGAGCAAATATTTAGAAGATTTTTAGCTTATATTCAACTTACGCTTTAAGATTACCTAATCTCGTTTATCAAAATTCCGGCAAGTGGTTTTACCGTTATTACTCTACCTTATCGGCGCTGGACTCTGGTATTTATGGTAATGTCTTTGAACTTATTGCGTATATATTCTTATTAGATTGCTGATCTTTAATTAACCTTCAATAGTTATTATAAATGAAAACATTTCTATACATGTTAAGACAATCTGATTAAGTTGAATTGAGCTTCCCATTTCCTCCACCGCACATAGTTCCGAAGTTATTAGTACCTATAGTAGTATATTATTAAATGCTTATGGTTAAGTTATAGGGCTGGTGTAAGCGCTGGATCCAAATAGGGGA
>LUGF01056791.1:357997-368159 GCA_001625245.1 Calycopis cecrops | reverse complement strand
CAGTCCTGGTCCCCTAAGGCTTTAAGTACCTAAGGCATTTTTGTACCCATATAAGGGTCCTATTTTCAGACCAAGGTCTCCATGCCCGGGATCCGTCAGAGCTTAATCCGGCGCTGGCTGGTGTTATCGATATATTGTTGTCTGTCACTAATATATATGTTACAAAGTGTCATACATTATTGTATAATGCTTGTATGATGTATATTTGGAATGTCATTGACGCATTTCAGCTGGGCCGACATGACTAGGCAAAATAATTATATTCTATGTTAAAAAAACGCAATAAGAAAAGAGTTGATAGTCTTCAGACGCAATTCCACAGCATAAGTTTAGTCAAAAAAACCTCCTTAAACGACTGGGCTGATTTTTATCAAACGATTTTAAGAAGCAAAGAAAATGGGTGTCAAATAAAAAACCATCGAAATTGGTCCGTCCGTTTGAGAGCTACGATACCACAGACACACGCAGACATCGTCAAATGTCTCTCTTTTCGCATTGAAGTAAAATTATGCGTTGCCGCATAACACTTTGCGCATAATAACGTAACAAATACAACAATTTCATGTTAAGTATTTTGGTATTTTCCATTCGGCATGCCTTAAATCACTACCCGTAGTAAATACGTATTCCAATACAATTAATTCAGTACGTATACCGTATATATCTTGTTGTCATGACTAGGCGTTTCAAACTATAAAATATACGTAATATAAACATATTATCTTGAAAATATTCATGACATGTGTATATTTTATTATTTTTTGTATAGCCTCTGTACACATCCTTGTGTAATCGTAATAATACGACTGCGCTATAATTATCTTTAATTAAAAAAATATGATATTCTAAGAATTATAAAATTTTAAAATTTTTGAAGTAATATTATGACTGGTGGTGGCACTACCTCTTACAGAATTTTAAACAAGTATGAGGTTGCTTATTCCCGTTTGTTTTATTAAGTGTGATTTAAGAGTTAGACCACAAATGGTCGGAGGTCCGAATCTGAGTCAAATAAGATAAATACAGTATGGAATCACGGTGAGTGAGTCGATCATGAATCATTGACATAATAATGATAAATTTGGTATTAAGTCATGAAATTTATGTGCTTATAACATGACATTTGATTTATGATTGACACGCCCCTTTTTATAGTATATGACTTTACCCTTTCTTTAGATATAATATGTTTTATCGGGACACTGTATGTTTTTTCGAAACTCGCGCGTCACGTGAAATGTTGGAACAGATCCGGCTAATCCCGTCCAACTGGCAACATTAGGTAGACAGTTAAACCTGTCGACTATAACGGTGGCGCTGAAGTTTGTTCAAATTTCGCAAGTATTGCTGTGGCTACATTATTATCAGTACAGAACTATGAGGTCACTGATACGTACACACAACTACTTTTAGTTTCTTTTGAATCTGGTGACATCCGATAAAGCATCATCTGTCAGTCGAAGTCCACTCTAGCAACATTCTAGATCCAGAAGAACCAGTCCTAATTTATTACGTTTTAATTATGTTTGTTTAGCATTTTAATGTTTAAACGGGAAAATCGGAATTATTTGACATTAATGTATAATGTTGATTGATTATGAATGAGTGTTGCCATTTAAATTGATTTCTTTACGGATGTTACTACGGTTATCGATATTTTTATTGCGTTATGTATCGAACGATAATTTTCTGTATTTACGGGATGTCATCAAGGTTGATGGTTGGTTTATCGAGTGGCCATGATGACAATTGTATAGTTATTGTAGTATCTGTAATAGTAGTAGTTGACTGCTTCGTGGTCTAGTGGTAAGCGTGTTCAACCACACATGCGAGGTCGCCGGGTTCGAATCCCGGGTAGGAGCAAAAATTGTTATTGGATATTTTCAATTTCTAATAACAGTCCGGAGTCAGGAAGTTGGCGGTGTTACATCCCCGTACCTCGGAGAGCATGTTAAGCCGTCGATCCTGCGCCTGATTTCTCCCCGGTCTTATCGGATTGCCGTCCCATGGTAATAAAAGAATGAGGGAATAGGGAGTGCACTTATCTAAGCGCAAACTAGTGCACTATCATATGTCCTGCGCAGATGGCTCGCTTATACCTATAGACGGCCGTCGAAG
Organism: Calycopis cecrops; assembly: GCA_001625245.1. NCBI lineage: Eukaryota > Metazoa > Arthropoda > Insecta > Lepidoptera > Lycaenidae > Calycopis > Calycopis cecrops. The sequence continues at coordinate 366,041 of LUGF01056791.1, read as the reverse complement.
CCGAAACCGGCTCATACGATTTTTTTTTATATCTGTAGTAATTATGGTGAGAGGTCTTTGTAGCATTGCCAAAGAAATCTGTCGACACGACTTCTGTTCTATTCTCGTTCCTGATACTGTCTTAATAGGCTGTTCTGTCTCGAGCATTGTGAGTAGCTATTGGAGGGATGGGGTGAAGAAGGGCGACGTCTCTGCAAGGCCACCAACCGAATCTAGTTGAGATCTCTAGTGATGGTTATCGACATACCTATGTCCTAGTGACTACATGCCTACTTCACTAGGATATATGTCGTCACCAAATGTACCTACTCTGATTTTTCGTCGCCCTTTAAGTGTTAGGTACATAAAAAACTCGTAAATACATGCCTTCTTAATGTTTCCGATAACCATTAGTAATGATTATAATATTAGAACTGCACATACTTATAGAACCATTCTAATGGTTTTATTCTAATATTTTTTTTCTTCTTTGCAGGCGGTCACTCCACCTTCTTCGGGATGCTGAACACCTTCGTCCACATCGTCATGTACAGCTACTACCTCCTGGCCGCGCTGGGACCTCAGGTTCAGAAGTTCCTGTGGTGGAAGAAATACATAACTGTCCTTCAGATGGTAAGAAGATATGCTTATAAGATGATCGATCGCAGTCGATTGGCAGCATGATCGGAAAGGTCTTTTTTATAGTGCAAGGGGGAAAACGAGCAATCAAAGCCATTTTCATGTCCACCGACGGCCATAGACTTCCGCATAGTTTATACACAGATGCGTTGCCCCCTTCCTCCCCCCCCCCTCCATGGGCCACCGGCTACATAGACACCGTGCGAAACGCGACAGCAAGCTGTCACTTTACGCCGGTCTCGTGTAAGCGAGATATCTCTTATTTACATGAAATTCCAAAAAGCCTTCTCCAAGACTTTTAGCCAAAAAAAAAATACGTTGCTCCCTAATCCATGTGACTGTGCTCTTCCCGAAATAAAAAAAATCATTTCGCGGGAACGGAATCTATTGAAGGCCATTCCAGTATCGGAGCAACATTGCTATGAGAAATGGAAGAACCGTCACCAGTAATGCGTGGCTTCATAAAGATATTATTTCGAGAGTGGCAATATGGAATATTGTTCATTCGTTAAAACGGAATTAAAATGAAACATAATCAGACTCATATCTGAATTTAAATACCGTGTAATCTTCAAATTACTTCAAAACAGGTTAAACATATATTCAACAATGTATTCACTAATAGTATATACTTAGTTAACGTTGGATGTTAACTTATAATGATGTTATAGAAAATTTGCATGCAAAGGATTAATTATTGCTAAAGGCCATAGCAATTAAATATTTATTACAATGTCGTCTAAATCACTTCCTCTGCGTACACAGGCCGATAGAAAAATTGTTGTTTCCTTCGAGATCAATGCGGCTGCGTAATAAGTTGCTAATCATTCTACACTTTTCCGTCGCGTTCTTAAGGTCGTCTCATAAGTGTTTGTATTACCATAAATTATATTCAGTACTGATGTTACCTTTATATGATATACTAGCTGGCGCCCGCAACTTCGTTCGCGTAGTGTAGTTCTATTATAATCAAAGTTAAAGGTATAATTAGGTACTGAATTTATCGTAGGAATGAGTTTGTCCCGCGACAAAAAGTGTTTTAGATGTTCGATTCGTTTCCGTCCAGTAGTTTCGAAGATTAACCTCGACAAACGTACAAATGAACAAACAGACAAAAATTTAAAAAACATTGAAGATGTTCTAATAATATTTTAACATCACCCCAATTAGTTTTACGTAAATATATACAATGTACAGATACACGAAATTTACTGTTTATTATATGTATAGATAGTATTCAAAATGGATCTCTCAATATTTTTGACGTGATAACGTTTTTTAAATGCGACTTCTCGTTTGATTACTTAGTTACTACTTGTTACTACTTACTGCAGGGGTTCCCAACCTTTTTTTGACCAGGGACCACTTTAATATAATTTTCTCTTCTCACTCACTGCACGGCCACCAACGGCTTATCGCCCGCTAAATTTAAAATCATTCGCGGGCCATATTTTGGCTTCTGCGGACCACTCGTGGTCCACGGATCACTGGTTGGGAACTATTGCTTTACAGGGCCTTTTGCTTTACTTAAAATGCATGGTTTCAAACATCAGTAAACGCCTCCGCTCTCTATTCCGGGCTCTGTTCCTTCGGCTGGTTAATTCCTGGACCACTTATTTCGGGACTCACCTTTCCACCGATATCTATGGCGACCAATAGGGCACTTCCGATTATTTTGTCCCCGCATATTGTAAAACAAATGTACATTTTCAGGTCCAATTCGTCCTGGTGTTCATCCACGCCTTCCAACTCCTGTTCATCGACTGCGACTACCCGCGCGCCTTCGTCTGGTGGATCGGCATGCACGCCGTACTCTTCTATTATCTATTCTCCGACTTCTACAAACAAGCCTACAAGAGGAAAGCCATGGTATGTATTTTACCGTAATGATATGATATAAGACCTGATTTATATTTTCATTTTCTTTTTTCTTTTGTGCAAAACTCAGTATTTTGCCATACGAAGCACCAGTTTCGTAGCCATTGTATAAATAATGTCAGAGGGCCCATGTTTATGGAGGAGGAAAGCGGTCAACGCTATCTGTATAACTTCTATGATATATTCTTCTATTATAAAAAAAAGAAGAAAATCATGGTATTGCTTGGTATTGCTATTAAGACTTTTGTTTTGTACAATAATGATTTTATTACACAACTTTATCTGTGTACCGACTGGGCTAAGGGTTCATACGAAAATGAAACCTCTCCAAGAGAAACGGAAATTCACTCCAAATGTACTTTTTCAGAAGGCGAAAGTGACAAACAACACCGAGTCCGCCAAGTCGGAGCTGGACGTCGGACAGAAGCACCCGATACTCAACGGCTTCCACAGCTCCACGCTCAACGTGCGACAGCGGATGGCGGGCGCCGTCGCCTCGCAGTGATCCCGGAATGAGTGACTTGGGTCCTTCTCCCGGAATGAGTGGACAGACTTTTAGTGATATTAGGAACAAAGCTACGATCGTTGATCTTAGGAACTCGTTGACGAGTTGACACGAAATGTCAGAATATAATCCAGGTCATTAATCATCTAAACTTGTTGGTCGCCAACTATTTTGGCTTCTAGTTAACTGACCTAAAAAAATTAAAATTTAAACCTTTTCTAATGTTTTTCTTAAAATGTCAATTAGTACATAGGTCACTTGACAGTAGGTACACGAAAAAAAAATACTATTTTTTTTATAAATTGTCTTTTTTTTTCCTCTGCAAGTCGGCTGGTAGAGGTCTTAATAATGAGACCATAACTGATTTTTTATGTGCAGTTCCTTAATCACTGGGAATCGGCTGACATTATTGACATAATATATAATAATAAAAAACGACATAGATTTAGCATTTACACTGGCAAAATACTCACCCTTTTTTTTACATGTGGAAAATGCATAGAGCTTATTCGGGTCTCACCCCAGAAAGTGCAATTCTCAGCCACTAGTAGGCGAGGCAGTTCAATACGGTCCTTACGACGCGACGTAACAAATTATAAATAGATTTCACACAACCTGTTATATAATTAAATTCATTTATCATGTCGTATATTTTCTTTATTTGTAAATTTTACCATTTGTGAATACATATGACGTCAATTTATGACATTTAAATATAACAGAAATGAGTGTTGACGTCAATGGCAAGATTTATTATACTTTAAATAACTTAATGTAAGCTAAGAACTGTTTAAAAACATTTTATAGTCATATAAATTTGGTAAACAAGTTGTTTTTTGTATAATAGCAAACTTTTTTTGCAGTTATACCTGGATTATATTTGACATATACAAGTACATAAACAAATGTATTTTTACCTTTGTGATTTAGTTTAAGGTTTATTGTAATTAATTGTAGTTAGTTAATTTAAGCCCCTATGGTAGGGAGTAAATAAGCTCAACTAGTGTTAAATGATGGTTGGTAGAATACTTTTTGATATTTTATACAACTTGCTGCAAAAATAATAATTTTATGTCCTCCATCTTTTTGTATTAAAACCTAACTCAAATGTAATTGCTCTAAAATGTTTACAATTTTAGAGCAATTACATTATTAGTTTGGTTGTTTTTTGCGGCATACAGCCATATTTATGACTACTTTAGAAGGGCTATGTTTCGTCACATATTTTCACCCTTGTGCCAATAAGAATTTCTAATAAAGCCAAATTGTGAGAATTTTATAAGATACATGCCAAACTGTGATTTTTATGTGACCGTATAAAATGGAGGACATACCTATTCAATTTGACTGTAAATATTTAGGGTTTTGCATGAACACGTTGAATTAGTAAACTATCTTTATTTTATTTTATTGGAAAGGGTTATATAGTGACATATAAATTGGTCGGGATCTTAGGACTCGTAATAAATAACCTAAAATTTTTTATACATATTTAATTCAAATAAAAAATGATATTAAATCAGATAATCGAAATATTTTTTTTTGTAAATTATTATTGTGTTGATTTTTGTATGACAGATTGCGAACACAAATCCATTCTAACATTTAATGCGTCTATATAATGTATTAAAAGTATTAAGCAATGCATCTAATTTGTGATCAAAAGTTACATCACATAACATGCAGTATTCAAAAAACGTTTAAATGTAATTGTCCCTTTGAACGATTTACGTCTAACAATTATGAAACAAATAAGGATAACTAATATATGAAATTCTCGTGTCACAGTTTTCGTTGCCATACTCCTCCGAAACGGCTTGACCGATGCTCATGAAATTTTGTGAGCATATTGAGTAGGTCTGAGAATCGGCCAACATCTATTTTTCATCCCGATATTCCCACGGGATCGAAAGTTACGCGGGTGAAACCGCGGGGCGCAGCTAGTAATAAATAAATTCGAAATACCGATATAAGACTAATAGAATACAAATATAGAACAAAATTTCAACGTCAGATAGAACATTCTTTTTGCCTTTTGTGTTCTTGTCTTAATTCTTATTGCAAATCTTGCAACTTGCTAATTCTTCGCTAACGATGTTTAACTGCCTCTTAACAACGTAAACACCCAGTAGGATGTGAAAAACCCACGCATGTGATAACTATTACGCTGCTAGAGCATTGTCACTCTATCCGATACGATATCGGTACAGGTGACGATATCGGGACAAGTAAAATATACTAAATATGCGTCCGCTTTCGGTTTTCAAGGATGTTCATTATGACCGATTGCGAAGAAAAAAAGAACAAATTTAAAAATTAAGGGCAAGATTATGTATGATGTATATCGTACACAGTCTTGCCCCGATATCTGCATCGTCGATATATATATCAGATCGAGTAATACACAAATATTTATGTCGCTGTTAGCTTTACAGATTGGCGTGAATGAACAATTTGCAAATCGTATGTTAACTCAATTATACCCCGTCGAATATTGACTGAGACTGAAAGATCTGTATTACAACAGAAGTTAATCTCATTTTCAAAATGCAATTACAATAAAACTGTTTATATAGTTATTTTACAGTTCCGACGTTTCGGTTACTTTACAATTATCATGTAAAGGTATCATCCGCTAGTAGCAATATGTCAAATTGTATAAAAACAGGGCGGCTAGACAGCAAAAAGCCACGGGTCCAAAGAGCCCCAAGTTCTAAAATACATTATAACTGCTTTGGATTCTTCATGATTAACTCAAATCGGGCCACATCCGATTAATGCCCCCAGTCGGACCAGGCTGTATAGTCTCGCCACCAGCTGCGGGTAACTGAAACGTCAGGATTGTGTGAAATGTGATCTGACTGTTTTGTTATAATTCTATCTTATTATTGGCCTTTTTATGAATACCTATTTGTGTACATTTTTTTTGGAAATAAACTCCAACTTTTTGTACTTTTTGTTGTGACTTATTTCCTTGTATCCCTATAAATTATGAATGAAAAGTGACTAAGTGACTATGAAGTAAAAAGGGCTGGCCCCATAGCATCATGTCTACATTAAATTTAATGGCAATGACCGTAGATGCATAGAGGTACCTCCCCGTTGCAGGTAAGCGAGCGCTCACATAGAATCGCCGCATTGTGGCAGCTACGGCGTCCAGTTTCGTACGGCTTCTGAGTTTCCGGTAGCTCGTTCAAAGGTAGGAAGCAAGGAATTATGCAGCCGAATTGGGCCGGCACCACTGGGGATCTCTCGCTTACACAACACCGGCGTAAAGTGACAGCTGTGCTGTCGCGTTTCGTGCGGTGTGTAAGTAGCTGGTGGTCCATGGAGATGGGAGGAGAAACGAAGGCTGCGCATCTGTGTGGCCTCTATGCGAATGTCTAGGGGCGTTCGTAGTCATGAAAATAGCTCTGACTGCTCGTTTGCCCCCCTTCTACTATAAGAAAGCATTCCGGCTACCGATTTCTTTCCCAGCTCACTGGTATTTATAGCAAGAGGAAGTCATGTTGTAACGTTACGTTGAAGGGACGTTGCATCTCTGTACATTGCTCAACCTCTTTGTCATTAAAATTTAACGAGTCGTTGTTAACACGCAATGTCACAACACATCAGGGAATTAAACATAATTGTCGACTATTTCGTATTAATATAATCAGCGGATGTTACTTTTCATGTAGCACCAAGGCGACTTATGTATTCCTTTTTTCGGAAGATTGCAGCATCGATTCAGGATTATGTAGAAATGTCTGTGGTGTTATGTCACGAAACGTCACCTCCCCGGTCGTGCCGGTCGAATCCGGCTACATAGCACCTCCTGCAAACGTTCCCGCTCGTCTGGCAAGATAGTACTAGTACTAGTAGTACTAGTAGTAGTAGTAGATAAGCTGATAGTAGCAAGTCTAAGCTGTGGTACGAATTGAAAATCGAAATATGGTTTAGTTTCCTAGGTTGTATAACATGGCACTCTATCTTTCAAATAATAAAATCTATTTTTCAATCATTTTTATTTTTTTAAATTGTATTGTAATAAATTTTGCTGCCTTTAAAATTAAATCGTCCTAAATCACCATCGGATCTAAAATCATTAGTGAAAATTGGTTTTGAATTCTGCATTTCACCCTAGCTCTACGATCCAAGAAAATGTCTTCGATGTTCTGCATTTCCTACAAGAGTAAGAGGCAGTGTCTATGTGGCAGTTGTGTTGTCGCGTTTTGTACGGTGCGTAAGAAGCCGCTGACCCGTGGTAGGGGGGAAGAGGAAGGAGGGCAACGCATCTGTATAACCTATATGCGGATGTCTATAGGCGTCGGTAGTCATGAAAATGGCTCCGTCTTCTCCTTTGGACCCTTATACTATAAAAAATATAGGCAAATAACCTCAAGCCAAAGGTCACTTGTTTTGCACCTGTGTGCATACGCATTAGTTTGTACCATGCAACCTTAAAGGTCAAGTCCAAATTATCATTTTATATTATTGGCGTAAACATCATAAATTTTTTGTTATCTATTTAAGTCCATTTCATTAAGATATTTAACTAATGTAATTTTACACGTAGTTTCCAAATGAGCAAATCTTGGCTGTATAGTTATTAAAACATGTGGCTCGTAGATCAACATAAGATCTCATTTAAAAAATCTATTTAATTGTGTACCTATCTAAATTATACTTTTTTGCAAATAAATAAAAATGCACATGTACCTATGTCCTATTTATTATAAATGTTGTCTTGGACTTTTCATATGTTTTATATGTATTTTTTTTTTACTTTTTTACATTTTAATTGTCTGAATTAGACACCTAGTCCAATATCCCAACTCCTTAATTTATAAGAAATACTTGTTCAAATATTAACAGGAGATATAAATATTATTAATATATAAATATATATATCTCATCTTCATCATCTTCAGCCGGAAGACGTCCACTGCTGGACATAGGCCTCCCCCAAAGAGCGCCAAAGGTCACGGTCACGAGCCACTTGCATCCAGCGGCTCCCCGCCACCTTAACCAAGTCGTCAGTCCACCGGGTTGGAGGCCGTC
>LUGF01056791.1:341151-352514 GCA_001625245.1 Calycopis cecrops | reverse complement strand
GAGCCATCATGGAATCCCACCATCCGCAGCCTAATTTGTTCAACACATTTTGAACGTGATGATTTTTACATCACTAAGAAAGGACTTTGTGAATGGGTTGAAAGAAAATGCTAACGTCTGTATTTACTTATCCATTCATCATGTCCGTATTGATATATTTTGGGGAAATAAGTTTTTACTACACAGCAACTCACTAAGCGCACACGTGTTTTGCGGTTGTCAAAAAACTGGCTTCATTTCACTGTTGAGAACGCTCCGTCTATACTTTTTATAGATTTAGCTATTTATTTTTTTAGAATAAATTAGCAAACGAACAGCACTTTTTTTTCGCCCCCTCACAAACTCGCTAACCGAATTAAACTTGAGCATAGTTATCACTGGCGGGGCAATTGTGTAAGTGGGAGGTACCCGGCCGTGCTGGCCCAAGTCGGACGCGAGTCAAGGAAGAAGTCGTCGTAGCAGGGAACTGAAATCTACGTTATCGACAAGACATAATATGCTCAGACCAAATAACTTTTCAGTTGGTCTGAGATAATATTAAATATTGTTTGCCTACACAAAAATAATAGCCAATACAATTTCATTGTATAGCTATAACACTCATGCAAGGGGATTATTTCTAAACAATATTTATAGACACAATCATGTATTAAGAAGCTCGATTTTAATATTTTTTCATATATTTTTTACAGACAAGAAGTGGACTAAATAGAATTTCAAGAGTATCTAAGCATTTCAATAAAGTTGAATTTGCTACAAATCCTGTGCAAGAATAGAATATTCAATATTATGTCTTATCGATAACGCAGATTTTTCCATAGATATCATCGATATACCAATAAGCCAGAGTTTATGGCTACATATCTGATATAATATATCGACTCACGTAATTCCTGAATAAATGCTAAGTAGCTATGCTGTCGCATTTCGTACAGTGCGCCTTTCCAAAGCCATGGGCAGGAGGAGCGAAAAGGTAGAAGTGACATTACCCTGTGCATAACCTCTATTCGGCTGTTTATGGGCGTTGGTCCTCCTGAGACCTCTCCGACTTTTGCTAGCCCGAAGCGACTGTAATGCAGAAATTACACAAACACTGACATTTTTCCATATTTTGACATTAGTTGGACTTTAACACAAGAAATTGTAAGCATTTAGATTTATTTTTTGGATCTTTTAGACATTTACTCTGAAAACGAAGACAAGGCCAACACAGCTTCATCGTATTCTATGAGTGCTCAGCCTGGCGATCTATAATTAAGCACATAGGTTTGGAGTAGAAAGAGAGATCGACCCTACATACATCCTGACATGAGATTTTTTTTTATGGTATAGGAGGGCAAACGAGCAGTCGGAACCATTTTCGTGACAACCGACGCCCACAAACATCCGCATATAGGCTATACAGATGCGCTGCCCTCCTTTCTCCTCCCACCTCCATGGGCCACCGGCTACTTACACACTGCGCGAAACGCGACAGCACAGCTGTCACTTTACGCCGATCTCGTGTAAGCGAGAGGTACCTCCCCGGTCGTGCCGGCCCAATTCGATTGCATGCAAGCATGCAGTGTGGCACTACCTCTTACCAAAATGAAATGTTGAATGTTGTTGAATGAGAAGGTTCATAACTGCTAATTCAACTATTATTATCATCGTCAGTCCCCGACTCCGAGGTCGTGAGTGAACTGCTCATGGAGAGGATTATGATCGGGGTATCATGCGCCCTATAATAATGTAATACGTTCATAAACACTTGTCCCCTGGGAACATATAGGTTGTGTATAATTATATGTTTCTTTCAATAAAAAACGCAATCTGATAAACGCAGTACACTTCGTACCTACTGCGTTTTTATTTTGCTTAATCAGCACTGAAATGGATGTGATATTCTTTTGATTCTCTAAATAGATTCTTCTATCATGAACAGAAATTCAAAATTATTAGCATACAGAAAAAAATAAAAAACCTTTTTGTAATCTACAATTTAATTTAAATTTTATTTACAATATAATATTTTACAATAATTTTACAATTTAATACATAAATTATATTGTACTTAATGACAATACATATTCCTCAGAAATACGACATAAATAAAAATCCTAACTAACTAAATGGAAATAAAAAAGAAAGAATTGAAGATAAATCTTTGTAGGTGATCAGATGATAATGTTAACAAATGTAAATGGTTAATTTAAATACAAAAGAAGTATCACAATTTGACAAAAGTCACATAAAAAGCTTAGATATTAACAGCACTGGCAGTAGAACTAGCTCCTATAATTATTTATTGATCGCTTTTGTTTGATGTTGAATGACCAACTATTAAGTACCAAGATCAAATTAATGTGGAAAGCGCTTGGAAATACATTTATTCAAAAGGATTACCTATAATAGTAGTTTTAATGAATTTATTTACTACAGAAACGACTAAAGTAATGGCAGTGAAAACATTGTAAAAGTTAATACTAGAATTTTATAATTTTGTATTCGTCTTTCCAAACTCTTCTATTTGATCGTATTCTGAAAATCCGGGGTCAGAGTCGTAGTACGCGTAATCGTAGCTCGAATCTTCATTCTTTTTTGGAGGTTTAGAGAAATGTGGACGTCGTGTAGATTTTGGTGCATTCGCTGGGATGGTGGTTGGGTAAGTTTCGCGACTGCTCGGTCGGTTTGTGGGCCTAGGTACTGACTCTGTGTTCAATTTCAATACGGCTGTTGGATTGTTTACTGAAACCGATTGACGTTCGGGCACTGGTGGTGCATCGTATGGTCTGGAAGTGGTCGTATACGTTTGATAATAGTCAAAGTTTCTCGGAGTAGAGGGTTCTTTACGGGGTTTTTGAGTAGTTGGGTAATTTTCGGGTACTTGTGTGGTTGATGTTGTGAAAGGCGTTGGCACGGGCCTAAATGGCCGGGGAGCCGCACCTTTAGAGAATGACTTTTCTTCTTTAGCTTTGCTTTGCTTCTGCTCCTCTGGAAGTCTATTACTGGCAGCTATGTTTAGTGAATGAGCACCAGTCAGTAGTTCAGATTCCCGTTCGTAAAGTTCCGGTCGGTACTGCCCGTCATCTTCACCCTGAGGCGGTCGGTATTGCCCGTCGTCTTCAATGCTTTCCGAGTAGAGAGGAGATTGAGTGTCAAATCCTAGGTTAGTGTTGTAAGCTATTGTGTTTACATTGAGTGATGGTTCAAACCTAGTGGTGGTGAATATGGTTGTGGTAAATGGTGTAGTAGTTGTTGTGTAAAAATAGTTTTGTTTAGCTGAGGAAATGTCAATGAAATTATTTTTTTCTGGCTCATAGGAAACGCTGTTGAAATTGGTATAGCTTGGTGTGCTTGATCCCCTTACGCTATTAAAATCAATAGCTGGTGTGGAGCTTGCACTAATAAAGTAATTTTGGTTACGTATGTAATCAGAATCTTTAGATGATTGTACATTAAAACTGTTTTTCACTTTAAATGCCTTATTTTCGTTTTGTGATTTAGCACCAGGTGTTGATTGTGTATCTAAGTTGTAAAGTTCCACTAGACCTTTTTGGTTATTGTTGTTAGGCGCTTGAGTCGAGCTGAAGTAACTTGGCGAGGATGGGCTGTTAGGATAATATCTATTACTCGTCTTTGGACTAACCCGAGGAACTTCTACATACTCGTCTTGGTACTTGAGTGGTAAATTTTTAATACTTGGAGGGTTTTGTATATTTTCAAAACTAGGTTTCCTGTTGACATTTTGATTGGACTGTTCAGGATTAACTTGAGGGCGTCGGTTGTTATCTTTCTTCTGTTGCTCAGGATAGTTTTGTGGCGGCCTATTAAAGTCCTGTTTTGGTTGTTCACTATAAGATTTTGGCTGTCTATCAAGGTTCTGTCTCTGCTGTTCAGGGTTACTTTGCGGTTGACGACCAAAGTCTTGTTTTTGTGGTTTAAAATAATTTTGTGCCTGACGACTAATGTCTTGTTTAGATTGTTCAGAATAGCTTTGTTGCTTACGAGGAGCGTCTTGTTTAGATGGATCCGAATAAATTTGTTGTTTATTTGTATATTCATGTTTTTGTTGTTCGGAAAAACTTTGCTTTTGGAAATTGTCTGAAGAATCATTAGGGTAAGGTGTGCTTGAGCTGTAAATAGGACGGTGTCTGGGTATTTTTCGCGTTTTAAGTTTTACGTAATTTGATTGGGTCACTGATTGTGGAGAGGAGGTAGGTTGTGTGTTAAATTGAGTAGTAGGATACGTGGGCTGTTGGGTTGTGGTAGGCCGTCTGAAAGTCTGACGTGCGTTTGCTGATGCAGGAGGCTGGGGCGGGGGTACAGACTCATCCCGACCGCGGTCACGTTGGCCACTGAAGAAATCCGAAGAATGCGCTGTACGAAGGTCAGATGCTGCCGAATTTGCAGAAGGGTTCTGCGCTAGTCGACGGTCTCCAGTTTCTGCCCTTTGCAATCCAAACTCAGATTCCTCTTCGCGATTAACCGAAGAGGTTTTCTTGGTATCATAGGCTGTGTATGAAAACAAAATGAAACAAATTAATTAGTTCATTATATAAAAGTTTGTAATCTATACTAATAACACTTTATAAGTGTCATTAGTATGGTTTTGTCTACGAAGCACTGCACTAAAGCTTTTGCTAACTTCTGCATCCACAAATTTTAGGTGTATTTTAATTGGCCAAATCAATTCAAATTAATCAGAGATTTTACAAAAGAAACTATCAATGTTTACTTCGTTTTGAATTTTATATTTGTTACAACGCTAAACATTTATTTATTTTAACAGTTTTTTCCTCACTAAGCAGACATAACCATAACTGCACTAACCCATAAAAATAGGGAGCTTATTCATTTTACAATGGAAGAGAAATCGTAGCATGTTAAGAACATTCACCTGTCCATATTTAGTCTCTGTATAACACGATTTTTTGTCATACATGATTTAACACATTCTAGTTAAGTTATTATGTACGGCTAAAAGATAAAATAAATCAAAATAAATAGGGGACAAAGGAACAGTCATAGTGGTTTGGTGAGTAACAACAGACGCCCATTAAAATCCACATCACCAGACGTTAAACTTATGAGTTACCCTCATTCCCACCACATCCATCAACCAACTGTTCACACACGCACGATGGCATTTTACACTAGAGTTATGTGAGTGAGCACTCGCTCCCACTGGTTTTGATAACTATCGAGACTCAATGAAATCTACAGGCAGATGGCAACACAGATCCTCCTCCTCCTCTTCTCCTCTCCTCCAACAGCCCATTCTTTATCCCACTTCTTCAAACAAAACAATATTTACAAGTTAGACAAGCCGACGCATTAGTAAGCAAGCTCACCGGATCCGATCTTGTACAGATCAAACTGACCGTCGTAGAGGTCTGCAGGGCAGGCGAGGGGGTCGTCGTCCCCCCAGTCCGTGCACGTCTGCGCCTCCTGGTGGAACAGCGTGCCGGGCGGGCAGTAGAACCTGAAGTCCCTTATCCCGCCCCCCGCTACCCTCACGCACACATGGAAGGCCTTGCATCCTGACTTCGCGTCGGCGTAGTACGCGCCCAAGATGCGACCCCGGCAGTTGAACCTTTCCGCTCCACCTGGAAATTAAATAAATTAAGTTTTATTTTTTTTTTGGACAGTTGACCTGTTCATGAGGGGAGCCTTAGTTTTTTTTTTAACTTATGCATGTCATAAGTCGAAGAGCCGCTGGATGCAAGCTTGCGACTGAGGCCTGTTTCTCCACCTGGAAGGAGCGGCTGTCCAGTATTGGACGTCTGCTGATGATGGCCCAATAGGCTTTTTACAGAATTCAAGTGAGCAGATGGCACCACTTAAGCAATAGCTCTAATGTCAGTTTAATACCTAAATTGCTCGTTGCAAAACTGATGAAAAATATTGTCTAATAATAACTATCATTATTATAATTATAAAGATAGGTATCCTTTAAAATAATAGTCATAATTGACGATAATAAACAAAAAATATAATTAAAATTTGTAAAAGCTTCTAGGTTATCCTAAAAAAATGTTTTGTGACATTTCCGAAAAGGTTTCTCTTCGGCTGCAGTAGCAGTTAGTTCAATATCGGATAATGTCTCATGTATCTGAAGGTCAAGGTCACTGTTAAGATAGCAATGTCGTCCTTGTAATTAGCTTTAAAGAAACATTCACACAAACACAAAACAACAACAACAAACAATACAACAGCAGTTTTTGCCTGAAGGAGTAACAAACAAATATATCTTTCGCGTCTATAATATTTGTAGGATACTACCAGTATCCACAAATTTGTTTACACTTTCCTTTATCTCTACTGTTATATAATCCCTACTAATATTATAAATGCGAATGTAAGTTTGTTTGTTACCCTTTCACGCGAAAACTGCTCAACCGATCATCATGAAATTTTGTACACATGTTCTTGGAGGTATTAGAAGTAACATAGGATAGCTTTTATCCCGAAAAAATGTTCCTGAGGGATGCCATGGAATGATTTTCCACGATATCGAAATTTACGCGGGCGAAGCCGCGGGGCGCAGCTAGTAACTAATAATTGACTAAATGAACTAAAACGATGCGCTAGATTAATTATATATTTATAATTGCCGATGGACGGTGTGAAATTAAAACTATTGGATCAGTGATTTTACCCAATAACTAAATATGAAATATACTGATTTTATTAGGAAATGCAAATATCATAACAAAATATGTATATACTATATCTTCTGACTTGTTATTTAGATACATACACACTTGCATGTGTGTGTACCTATTGTGCATATGTGTAACGCGTTGCTTTTGCTTTTGCCTGCACACGATCTTACTAACTAATAAAAATTATAATCATATTAATATTATAAATGCGAAAGTTTGTCTGTTTGTTTATTTGTTTGTTTGTTTGTTACTCCTTCACGAAAAAACTGCTGAATAATTTTTTTTTTAAATTTGGCACACAGATAGAGGGTAACTTGGATTAACACATAGGATAGTTTATATCCCGAAAAAGTGTTCCTATGGGATGCCATGGGATGTTTTTCACGGGATCGAAACTCGAAACCGCGGGGCGCAGCTAGTTAAGCATAAAAGTCATAATATATAAATAAATTAAGCTCATGTTTTAAGAGCTACATACTCCAAATATAAAACTAAATATATCCTACTAATCCTATTAATATTATTAATGCGAAAGTTTGTATGTTTGTTTATTTGTTTGTTTGTTACACCTTCACGCAAAAACTGCTGAACCAATTTTCATAAAATTTGGCACACATAGAGGGTAACTTGGATTAACATATAAAATTGTATCCCGAAAAAATGTTCCTATGGGATGCCATGAGATGATTTTCTATTTTCCAAGGGATCGAAATTTACGCGGGTGAAACCGCCGGCGCAGCTAGTATTTAATATAAAACTCATCTATCTCTCACTATCCAACGATCGGTCAAAGTCATTTTCATGGCCACCAGACTCCTATATAAGTTATATATACACACCGCACGAAACGCGACACCACAGCTGTAACTGAGCGTGCACTTGCGACACACATGAAACATGTCCTACACGGTTGTGTTACTTGGCACACGTACGGTGTAGGACTCGCTACAATACAAAGCACACACAAAACTATGTGCCGAAATCACGATGTCTCACCGCAGGTCGCACAGCGCTGGGAAACTCTTAGCTTTTACAAATTGAGTAAGTTCTGACATTCACGAGCTCTTGGCTCTTGAAATTGTATAAATAGTTGTTGCCATAGGGACCGTGTACAATATACAGATTGTTATTTTTACCCTTTTTTAATCCACCCACCTACGGGTACCATGAGATGGTTCATGGTACCCGTGGATGGATGGACAGAGATGGTTATGTCGGACTTTTCTTTTATAGGTAATATCATAAGAAGGCAAACGAGCAGTCGGAGTCATTTTCGTGACCACCGACGGCCATAGACATAGAGGCTATACAGATGAATTTCCGCCCCTTCATAGGCCACCGACTACTGACACACCGTACGAAACGCGACAGCACAGGTGTCACACGCCGATTTCGTCTAAGCAAGAGGTACCTCCCTGGATGTGCTTGCCCAATACGGCTGCATGCATGCATGCAGTGTAGCACTACCTCTTACTAAAAGTCTAAAATAAAGTACTGAAGTCTGCTCCGAGGTGACCTGTTATTCTCTACGGAAGGATGATCCCTGGAGACCCCAGCTCAAAACGCGTGTCTAGTTTAAAAATTTATATTAAATGGATGAAAATGAAAGAATTACGATAACTTACTAGTATTAATATTACATGAATAGTGCACGTTTCCACCACAAGGGGGCGTCACAGTCTAGACCAGTGATTCTCAACCTTTTTTTTGTTGCGGCACATATTATTTGACGATTTCAAAATTTGGCGGCACACAAAGAATAAGATAAAATATAAAAAAACGCGTTGCAAAGCATATAATAAAATTATTTATTTCTTTGTGGATTTAAATATATACCTATTCATATATTTTTTTTCCTTTTTAACTGATATTATTTAATAAAATTAACATTATTATATATTTGCAACATTTGGCGGCACACTTTTGAAATTTGGCGGCACACAAAAGTGCCGCGGCACATTGGTTGAGAATCACTGGTCTAGACGCTCAGACCTCAGTGCCTATAAAGTGTGGACTAATAGAACATTCATGCAGCCCGAAGCAAGTTAATAAAAAAATACTATTTATAAAAGTCGCATATTTGATAGAACTTCAATTAATAATGTGACTTCTTTTACAAGGGACAATCGCGCTTACTGCGCCAAAAGAAGTTTATCCTTTACTACAAAAAACACAACTGCATAGATGTTATGCAGCATATTTCCCTTTTTCTTCTCCAATAGACCACCGGAAACTAACACACCGAAACGCATATCTGTAGCTTCGCGGCCACAATACATAATACAATAAACCGTTGAATATCAAAAGTATAAAAGAACAAACTAATTACACAGACGAGAATCTTCCGTGCGACCTTTCGCCGCCGGACCGCCATTGTTTCACCTGGATTATGAAATAAATACAGATAACCGCAGTGATCTGGGTCAAGAATATCAGAACTAAACGCGCCTGTTAGCGATCATTATGTTCCGCGGGGTCTATAATTACTCGATTACGTCTGGAGAGTTATGTTTTGTCGACTGTGTTTTGCACTAATGTTTCTACTAATCTACTTATGCAATACACGTACAACTACTAAACTATATCTTTTTTTTTTTTTTTTTATGGTATAGGAGGGCAAACGAGCAGTCGGAACCATTTTCATGACTACCGACGCCCACAAACATCCGCATAGAGGCTATACAGATGCGCTGCCCTCCTTTCTCCTCCCACCTCCATGGGCCACCGGCTACTTACACACCGCACGAAACGCGACAGCACAGCTGTCACTTTACGCCGGTCTCGTGTAAGCGAGAGGTACCTCCCCGGTCGTGCCGGCCCAATTCGACTGCATGCAAGCATGCAGTGTGGCACTACCTCTTACTTATATATCTGCAATACAAGTCTAAAATAACCCTGTACTGCTACCAACATTAATGTGAAATGTTTATTATTTCATGTGAAAATTACTATACGCATTGAATTTAGCGCAAACCGCAATCTAAGTATGAGATTACGAACTGGAATAAAAGTTACCTACGATTATCACTAAATAATAATGATAACATCAGAATAGATTTAATGTGGATGAAACCGCAAGGCTAGGCTAGACTTGTTGTAATTTTATAAACGAAAAGCATAAATGCAAAAATAAGGTAATTGAGGACTGCAAAGTATATCAATTTTCCACGGTTGCAAGGTTAACACTTGGCTGATTTTATCGCTCTTAAAACTTCAGAAAACCTAGTCTATGGCAAAACGCCATTAAAACACATGGAGCACGTTAAAGCGGCGGTCATTTTGGGCGCACGTTGCGCCATGACCCGGAGAACGTTCGCATGCTGCGGGGAGTTGCGCCACAGCCTGCCGCGAGGCGCTGCATCCTCAGTAAAAGGTCGCTCGAAACATCTAATGCTCGTTTTCCGTATAAACATTTGCATAACCCAGTTTGGATCTCAATTACTTTTTATTATGATTACAGTACGTCTCCTTACCTGGCTTTATGTTTTTGAGGTCTATCTTAAATGGTATACTTTTTAGGGTTCCGCTTCTCGAAAAAAAAAAACGGAAACCCTTATAGTAGACCACTTTGATGTTCGTCTTGTCTGTACGTCTGCTAAGGGCTTTTTCTGGGATACTTGAAGAAGGGTCAGGATGTTTTTTATGTTATTATTATATACTGAAGTTTGTTACCTTCAAACAATCATACTTCTATGATAATGCAATAATAAAATATAGACAAAAGCAACACTACCTCGGTGTGAGCGTCCGACTCGCACTTGGCCGGTTCTTTATATTTTTTCCACTTTTTATCAATTTAATTTACATAAAACTACTAATTACTACTAATTAATATCTGATAAGTCATTGAAACTGGTTATGGTTTCTATAATTCATTATTAATCTAAATTAATTAAAAGTGGAAATATAAAAAAAATTATCAAGATATAATATGAAATTCCATCAACAAGTCACATTCCATAAACTATATAGGTATTTGAGCTCTCGTAAAGTAGACTCCTATTTTTATACAGCACACATAAGGGACAGAAGCAATTGGAGGCATTTTTCATAGCGTAGGGGGATAACGAACAATTGCAGCTGTTTGACCATCATTACCGAATAACATTCACAGACGCGTTGCCCTCGACCCTTCCCCCTCATAGATCACCGGCCAATGACAAACCGCACAAAACGCGACTGCACAGCAATCCCTTGTAAGGTGTTATAATGTGCTGGAGGTACCGTATTGTCATGCGGGCCTGCAGCACGCATTGCGCTCTCTTTTAAGACCGATCTTTCGATATTTCGTCGGTCGTGCCGGCCCTATTCCGCTGCAATGCAGAATGGCCTCTTACTAAATCGCGTTTGAAAGTATTATAATTACTGTTATGGTGCATTTAAAAGATTATAATCTTTTATCGCCTTACGATATCTATGTCTTAATTCGCTATGGATGTTGTTAGATTGCTGTTTTTAAGGTTATGTGCCACAAAATAAAACAAGCTTTAGTGTATTTTTTTTTTTTTTCGAAGGGACCCCATACAACTTGGTAGCATAGTTCAACACTAGCACAACTGTTCGTCGGACTGATGAAGACTTTTCTGTCTTCTGGTTTAGGGATTACAATAGGGGGACAGACTCCCTCTTTTCCCGCAGATGGGAAGAAGATGCACCGGATAGTTTGGAGAACGTAACCTATTTACGCTATTTTTAGGACCAAGGGAGGGGACGGCT
>LUGF01056791.1:322564-332628 GCA_001625245.1 Calycopis cecrops | reverse complement strand
GAAATAAAAGAATGTGGTATTATATTTTAATGTTGTAATTATGGTCGTGTAAAAAATCAAATTTACAAACAATCAACATTTTTACTTTATTAGTTTATTAATGGAGCTTGGAGACGTTTCTCTTCTTGCATAAAAGAAAAGACTTTAAAAATATGATTCTCCCATCCCTTTAGGGTAAACGAGTTTTGTGCGTCGCTCCACTATTAAAACTGACAACAGATTGTCATTTCAAAATGACGGCTTTAATTCCAGTCTTGGTCACCGGGCCAGAAAAGTTTGTGGCACTGTACGTCTATTTCACGTCTTTAACATGCTCGTTTTTAAGGAGTAAACTCTAATCATCTGTCGTAAATGACATACATATTTTTTTCTATTTATTTATTTATGTACCAATATAGAGGTCAATGACCTTCACAGTTTAGAGGAATTCAAACTTCGACTACGGTATTTTTTTTATAACATAGGAAGAGAGCACATGAGAAACACTTTTGATGACCACGGATGCCTATAGACATCCGCACAATTTCTACACAGATGTGGTGCCCTCCTTCTCTCTTCTTATGGCCACAGCATATCTGTCACTTCACGGTGACATCCTATGAGCGAAAGGTACTTGCCCGGTCGTGCCGTGCCCATTCCGCTACATGCAACACTACCTCTTACAACATCTCGCCATACTCCGTTTACACACAAACGCACCACACATTTAGGGCTCATCCATTGTTCGCACATCCACAGACCTTGGGCCGGCCGCTCTCCGGCCCTCGCGGGTCGTGAGAACTGACGTGTCCCGGGAATCGATTACCGATGTGTTCGCGAATGGAAAGTGCAGTTGCGCAAACGTTGCAACCCGCGGATGACACGTTCGAAGTTGATCTCTGCCGTACGGTGCTACGACCTCTTTTACAGTGATCGTATAGTTCGGGACATGGAATTGCGAATAATTAGTTTGGAATTGTATTTAGTATGTTTCCGAATTCTCTTTGATGCTACAAATTATTTATGCTAAAGTTTGTATGTTGTTCATTCTTTTGCTTAAAAAACTTCGAACTTGTAAAATCATGGACATGGAGTTGCGAATAATTAGTTAGGAGTTGTATTTAGTTATTTTAGGATTTTTTCCGAATTCTCTTTGATGTTACAAATTATTTATGCTAAAGTTTGTATGTTGTTCCTTCTTTTGCTTAAAAAACTTCGAACTGGTAAAATCACGGGGCATAGCTAGTAAGTATAACAACCTACATAAAGCTTTTATATTTAAAAATTTCTATACATATATTTAGATCACGCACCTACAGTTATTCATATATATAATTATTATATAGGCTAAGTTCATATAGGTATATAATGTTTATGTATAGGTACCTACGTAGTATAAGATCATTTAATCTGCATGGAGTTTTGTCTCGTTTTAATACAAATACCTGTTAGAATGGTTCAGATGTGATTAAGAAATTGCCACACGAATGAGTAGATCTCTGTTGTAATGGACATTCTATTGTTATTACGGGAATATTACCGTATTTACTCCATTATTTTACTACAGTTTCGCTGTTGCGTGGCCGATGGGTAAATATCCGAATTCCGAAACACACACAACATATTGCACATCTTTGCATAGTTTCTGCGCTCAAAAAAATGTATTTCAATTCATAAATCGATAACTGAAATCAATTGTTTTGAAATATATTTTTTGCGGAATTCAAAATAAAGTCTAACTTGCGTAAGTATAAAATAAGATAAAAGTAACGAGGACAAAAATATAATTATTTATGGAGTAAAGTTTTTACTTTTTATTCTTATATATCTATATATCTATATATCTATATATCTTTTATTTTTATAAATAGTCTCGATTAGACTTCTACTTAGTTATTTAATATTTTATGGGCTGTTTGAAATTAATAACTCTAATCCTACTAATATTATAAATGCGAATGTTTGTACGTTTGTTTGTTTGTTTGTTTGTTACTTCTTCACGCAAAAACTGCAAAACCGATTTTCACGAAATTTGGCACACACATAGATGGTAACTTAGATTAACACATGGGATAGTTTTATCCCGAAAAAATGATCCTTTGGGATGGTCATGGGATGATTTTCTATTTTCCACGGGATCGACATTTACGTAGGTGAAATTGCAAGGCGCAGCTAGTCATTTATAATTTACTGAAGACTTCGTTTGTTTGATTGAACGCGCTAATCTCAGTACTTTTGTACAGGAAAGTGATATACCTATCACGCTATGACTCTTAGAAGCCAGTGAAATGGAAACAGGAAACTGAACAGTATGTTTAGTCCCACAAAACTGTGCACAGGGAGGATACACAGTATTACTTTTTGTCATAATATACATTTTTCCTAATTAAGCCAATTTCTGATAAATACAGCGAACAACGCGACGTTGCTGGAATAAGTATGAGAATTTGACGTAACGATCAAGTTATTCTAAAATACTTAATTCGCTCTAAATAAAAAAAGATTATTTTAGAATAATATAGTTATGAATATTCTCCTCAAATAAAAGGGAATCAAATATCGAAGCGATTTTTTTTATTAAGTACTAGCTTCTGCCCGCGGTTTCACTCGCGTAAATTTCATCCCGTCGAAAATCATCATCCCACCGGAACATTTTTTCGAAATAAAAACTCTCCTGTGTGTTTATCCAAGTTACTCTCTATGTGTGTGTCAAATTTCATTAAAATCGATTCAGCAGTTTTTGCGTGAAGGAGTAACAAACAAACAAACAAACAAACTTTCGCATTGATAATATTAACAGGATTTACTTTCCGTGATGTACAAATATAAAGTATTACGAGCGTACGGCGGGAATTTCTCACGTGCCCGGACATCCTGTATACGGAACGCAAAGTGGCTCGCACGCGCGTGTCAGTCGCACTTCCTAAACACAAACGCCGAGGCAATTGTGAGACGAGACACAAACGAGTATGAGACGAGACACATCTCACGGGTCTCATTATAAAACACCGAGAGACACATCTTACGATACACAGTGACGTTAACAATATGAGGTACACGTTATTGAGACAACATATTGCATCTCTAGAAGCCTACTCACAATTCGACACGGAAATAATGAGACAAGAGACATCTCATAAACTGCTAAAAACCGTCACAGAAATTATGAGACGACACAATATAGAGATATAAACTCGGATACGGAAATAATGAGACACAAATCTCTCAAGCCATATACTACAGATCACCGATGTTTTGAGACAAGTGAGATATCCTGTATCTCATTCATCTCATATTTTTATGTACGTACTTTCGTATTAGCAAACACCGAAATTATGAGACACATATCTAACGAGCCTCATACTGTAAACACCGTAATTATGATTATCTCACGGGCACATTCAGTGAGAGTGAGACGCGTATCTCACATGAATCATACTACGAAGTACCGAATAATGAGACACATCCTGTATCTTGTTATTTCTATCTCACTGCAATAGCAAACACCGAAATTATGAGACAGAGTATCTCACTCGTAATAGCAAACTCCGAAATTATGAGACAGAGTATCTCACTCGTAATAGCAAACACAGAAATTATGAGACAGAGTATCTCACTCGTAATAGCAAACACCGAAATTGTGAGACAGGGCATCTCACTAGCAAACACCGAAACGATGATACACACATCCTCGCACATCCAACGTGTTCCACTGGCACTGAGCACCAACTTACCGAGGACTGGGAGCAACAGCACGAGCCACAAGGGAGACATGTCGTCGCGAGGCGCGTCGCGGAGGCACTGAGTGCGCGCGCGCCGCCCGCCGTACTAGTGGGGAGGAAAGCTCGCCCGCCCGCCACTGTGTGCACTTCACTAGAGCGGCGAGGTTACGCAACACCTGCCTCGCTACACTGTAGTATATGCTAGTGTAACGAGTTGTGTTTAGTGTATTGGTTGTCTATGTTTAGTCATAAACCATACACTGAATATTCATACCATAGATGATGTCTATGGTTAGGTACAGATGACAAGAGAGAGAGGGATGTTTGACATTACGACCATGACTTGGTGACAGCTACAAGCATGTATCATCGTAGGTAGAGAGCTGCGGATTACCAGTACAGATGCAACAACTTAGGCATCAGCTGTCAACCCTGATCTGTCCGACTTGTTCTACTTCCACTTGGCATGTGTATGTAACAAGTTGATACTGAGGAATAATAGGACTGCCACAAGGGAGGAATGTACTACATTGAACACGAGGGAGATCTAAAGTTGAAAGCAGGGTGCCCATGCAGAGTATATTAATTTCTGTCTGTCTGTGTTCTTTAGATAGATTTGAGGATAAGATATGTTTTCATTACTTGGCGTGTATTAAATCTGAAACATCGCGAGTGGGAGGCACTTCCGCGGTCGTGTGGGCCCATTCGGTTGCAACTTAGCAATAGCTCTAGCGGTTATCCGCTACTCGTTTGCCTTGCTGTAAATAAAACGTAAAATATTTTTCTCCAGTACCTTGCTATATTACCACGGCTGGATATCAACCACTGTTTTGTATTTACAGCTATATTATTGAAAGAGTACTTAACTTTCGTTGAAATAGTGAGGATGATAATATTGCGACCAAAATGAGTAATAGAAAGTGCTTGTCTTTAGACTTCTTATGATCTCACGAAGTCGTGACCGTGGAAAGTCGATGGGTATACATAACTTTTCATATTTTATCATCCTAGAATTCGAATATAAATGACATAATAATTGTAAAGGAATGTTTTTCAGTGCCGCTAGGAACGCAGCAACTTCGGGACAATAGCGTGAGGTTCTTATCCTTCTTATCCTCATCGCCGCTGGTCATTTGACTTCGCGATAGTCGTCTGGTTTTTTTTTAATGGTGGTCATATATTTATCGCCGCCTTCGCTGGCGCAACGATTGCACCTAATTCAGTTTTGTACCTTTGTTTGGTTTAATTTTTCGGTGCCGCGTTCGTTACCTAGAACGGACGGTCCTTTATAGGACCGAGGACCTAGGAAGGAAAGAAGGAAGAGACGGGTTCTCTCTTTTTTTGTAGTTGTCTAGGTTCACCCTAGGATACTGAGCACCACCCACACGACGAGGCTATCAAAACATCCAAGCAGAACTTAGTTCGATTGTTAAAGTAATAGGATTCTAACGTATCTTATTAATATTATAAATGTGAAAGTTTGTCTGTTTGTTTGATACTCCTTCACGCAAAAACTGCTGAACCGATTATCATGAAATTTAGCACACACTTAGAGAGTAACATGGATTAACACAGGATAATTTTTATCCCGAAAAAATGTTCCTATGGGATGCCCTGGGATGATTTGCCACGGGACCGATATTTGCGCGGGTGAAACCGCGGGGCGCAGCTAGTAGCTAGTAGTTCATAAGTGCCATATTAGTTAGATTTCATAATTTACTAGCAGCGCACAGATGTTAAACATGCTGTACCCACATACTGAGAGTATATATTATGACGTACTTTAATGGTAGATAGTATAAATTGTTCCTCAATAAATAGGCTATTTAACACTGCAAGAATTGTTCAAATTAAACCCATAATTCCTGTGCTTAGCGTACTCAACCAAGCAAGCTTTAGCAGCTTTATAATATTTTCATTTATAGTTAACTAGCTTCCGCCCGCGACTTCGCCCGCGTGGATTTCGGACTTCAAAAATGATTCAAAATTTTAACTTATTATATTATTCTGATACGAAAACTATATAAATGTAAAGTTTCATGAAAATCCGTTCAGTAGTTTTTGTGGGAAAGAGTAACAAGCACACAAACTTTCGCATTTATAATATTAGTAGGATAAAATACGACCATTATATAGTGCAAGGGCCCAAACAGAGAGGGATAGTGAAACACTGTTATAAGCTTTCACGATTTGTATTCATATTTATATACTGTAAACGGTACTTAATCGAGTTATAATATCCAAGTATTTACCTCGACTCTCGACGTTTCGGCCGTAATGCAACGGCCGTGGTCACGAGTAGTCTACTCGGTATCGAAACGAGTAGTCTACTCTATACTCGTAACCACGGCCGTTGCATTACGGCTGAAACGTCTAGAGTCGAGGTAATTCGTTATATTTTTCCTGTAAAATGTCGTGGGGACTTAGGACCTTAAGCAAATATTTTTTTGTATAGGAAGGCAAGTAGAGTCAGTTTCATAACTACGTCCATGGAAATCCGCATAGAGATACAGATGCTTTCCTTTCTCCTCCCTCCACGGGCCACCGACTACTTAAACTCCGCACAAAACGCGACAGAACAGCTATCACTTTACGCCGGTATCGTATAATCAAGAATTTTCATGACTACCGACGCCCATAGACATCCGTATAGAAACTACACAGATGCGCTGCCCTCCTTTTTCCTTCCACCTTTATAGGCCACCGGCTACTTACACACCGCACGAAACGCGACATAACGGCTGTCACTTCACGCCGGTCTCGTGTAAGCGAGAGGTACATGCAAGCATGCAGTGCGACACTACCTCTTACTAATAAACTAATAAACAATAGCGCTATAACAAATGAAGTTCACCACAGACATCCGTCAATACCACTGCCCCCCGGTGAAACCTGTGATTTATTATCGCGAGTGACATCCGCGGCCATTGTCTAGCCATCGCTTAATGGTGTGTATAATGGAGGTGCATTAGTAGCTGTCAATTGTCGGCCATTAGAGATCTTTTATGTAACTGAGCTGGTGTGTCGACAATATGATTGTGCTCTCTCTTTTGACTAAATAGTTCGGTTTTTATAGTGTAAGAGGGCAAAAGAGCAGTCGGTAAATGGCTACACACGCGTAGATATCCGTCATATAGTAGTAGATATTCATGCGATGCATACGTGTTGCTTTCCTCCATTACAATAAGCCACCGGAAACTTGCAGACATGTATAAACACGTAGCGAATTATAGTTCGTAGATTTGTCTACTGCATAAAACTACAGATTATCAAACTCCATTGTACGCTACGTTTAGCAGCTCCACTGAAATATACATTTCTAATGATACGGTATTCTTAGCATAATAGGTACATTGATTTCTGTCTCGTTAAATTGATTGTATAGTCGTTAAAATAAAACAACTTTAACGGTTATTTTAATCATTTAACAAACCAGATATTTCTGAAGATTTACAGCTTTCACGGTTTATATACAGTCCATGCTGAGAGTATTTACAATCGTAAAACTTCTTAGCAGTCCAAAACCGCAAAACAAACACCGCTTCGGAGCATAAACATCACGATAGTATCAAGTATCCAGATTAAACAAAGCCCTTATTAATAAACATAGAATAACTTTACTCAAAGTATAAAACTTAATCTGTCAAATTCCTTATAAACTATATGGAATTTGACAGATAGGTACTAGTTTAATACTTGGAGTAAAGTTAATCTATGTTAAATAAAAAGGGGGGATATTGACATATTGCTGTTATAAACAGTTTACCATATGCAATTTACCGGAACACTCGGCACACCTATCATATACGTTAATTTGTCGATTGTGATCGGTTTTTCATCTATCGACACTTTTTGCCGACGTTTCATCGTAATTCACTTCTGGTGTCGGAGCGCGGCGAGCGTGAAACCGATGATTGTATTACCGGTACACGTGCGAGTATGTAGAGCGTGCGTTACTTTGTTTTTGTTGTAGTTGTACTTGTACCCTGCGCGCCTTGCAGCGCCACCAACAGCTGAATCAAAGAACAACTTTGCTAAAGATCATCACATGATCAAATGCATGTCTTGCAATAGGGTATTTGACAATTTTTTGATTTTTTTTTATTTCATACTTTATGACTTGTTAATCACGTTACATAAATATTTCCAGAAAATAAGCAGTATTAACAACAAAAAATAATGTTAAAGTTTGAGTTATTACACTCGCGCCTAAAACAGTGCAAACTGTCATGGCGGCGCAATATGATTAGATTGACGTCAAACGCAAGTAAATAAAGTGTCAAACACTAGGCAATTCGGCTGAAGTTTGCTTGCCGGTGACGTCATCTGAGTTTTAACCGATCACAAAACGTTTTTGACGTTGACAAATAATTGCTTCTTTATTTTGCAAATTTTACAATAAATATGCATTATTTTGCATAAAATTGACGTGTATATGGTTTATTATAATATTATCTAATAGGATGACAACAATTCGTAGCATATTTTTAATAGTGTAGAATACCCTATTCCATACAGGTTAAGTTGACAACTCAGTTGTCAGTTCTAACGTTCAAAGCACAAGAGCACTACTGCCCATAGGTTATACGATTGAAGATATACCTGTGAGAGATAGTGCCACGCTGCAAGCATGCAGTCGAATTGGGCCGGCACGACCGGGGAGGTACCTCTCGCTTACACGAGACCGGCGTGAAGTGACAGCTGTGCTGTCGCGTTTCTAGCCGTATGTAAGTAGCCGGTGGTCCATGGAGAGAGGAAGAGGAAAAAGGATAACGGTGCTGTATAACATCTATGCGGATGTCTATGGGCGTCGGTAGTCATAAAAATGGCTCTGACTGTTCGTTTGCCATAAAAATATACATATAATAATATATAACTATATCGTACTTACAAATTTTCTAATTTACCAAAATATTTGCTAATAATAGTTTGTTATTTTTATAAGAAGTATTGCGAGAACGAGATTTATCATTACATTTCACATTATCAGCCTTATCAGCATAAACGAATTACAAATAAACTTTTGATGTTCACCAAAACTTAGTACTTGTGTTGTTCCATTAAAACCAGCATTATCCGGAACGAAGGCTCATTCGAAAAGACTCCTCGTGCAAGGAAAAGTAGAGGGCCAAAATTCTCGCACACGATCCTCCACACGATGTACAGACCTTATGAATACAGCGACAGTGTGCCTCGTCGAATGCACACGTAGTGCCACTGCCATGACAGAGATGCTTGCAGGATCATTGCTAATGCTGCTACCAACATCTAAAATCTATAACAACCAAGGGACCAAGAGTAAAAAGAAGTCAACCGATGGACAACCAAATTATTAGAAAATATCCATAAGCGATGGTGTCTTTTGACTGAGGTCAGCCCTAGTAAACCATATATTATGAATAAAATTACTCGAATGGGCAATAGACGGTATGTTTATACGACTTTAGACATACCATCTGTAGAAATTATAATATTACCACCATAAAGTATAAACCAGCAAATTTTTATGCTAATGACGTCGTTGTAATTAACAAATTAGGCGAGTATATATTTAATTAATTATAATGAATTTAATTAATTAATTGGTTACAGTTTCTGTCAACAGACGCAACGAGGGTTACGCAAAAGAGTTAAAATGATAATTTTATCACTGACCCTGCAGTGTAATCCTCTCGGTTCTCACCCTTGACCGATGTGAGAGAACTGAGAACTTAACTGCCATCGTAAATGTTTTATTTTAATGAAATAAGTATATGTATATAAAACTTGCTGTGCGGTATTACCAACGTAAAATCTATTACTCGTTGGTATTACCGTACAGCTGTTTATATGTAGACTAGTGATCCCGCGAAGATCGAAACTCGATCTAAGAGAGCGTTCACATATAACATCCGTTTCACAGGTCCGTTTAATCGTGTATGTTATTAGCGTATGTAGTTGTATGAGCGAGTTCACACATAATACAGTATTTCGGAACCAGTATACTGATACGTTTATTGGATCGAACCGCGCGAGCCTTCCGCACGGGGGTGCGCGGGGTGCACGTAAATCCTATACTCTAACGTTACGTGCAAATTATGAGTATCACTTTGGACGAAAGAACGAGGGCAATACGTCTACATAAAAGGTAAATATCCTGACATCCACCCAGAGATATCTGCACCCGTTTTTCCCGGATAAATCCGTTATGGACACACACCCACATCGGGAGCTGCGGGTACGTAGTGGCCGACTCTCACAGAAAAACCAGGGTGTTAAGTACTCACCCTTTGTGTGCATCCGTACTGTAACATATTGTATTGTATTGCTTTTACTGTCTATAATGTGCGCAATAAAGAATATTTTCATTTCATATTTCAGTGA